>JAMPIV010000238.1:0-280000 GCA_024509875.1 Oreohelix idahoensis
CCTGGACAAACTCATGTCATTGTTCTAACTGACCATACTCCTATTAGGGTTAGACCTTATCCTATCCCTATACATTTTCAAGCACAGGTCGAGAAAGAGTTGGATGAGATGATAGATTTGAAAATAATCGAACCATCCACCTCTGCATATTCTTCGCCGATGGTTATTGTTCGGAAAAAAGACAATAACATACGTCTTTGCGTTGACTATCGCAAATTGAATCAAGTAACGAAGTTCGATGCCGAACCTATGCCTTTACTGGAAGAGCTACTTACTCGACTTTCCAAATCTCATTTTTTCACTAAACTTGATTTGTCTAAAGGATATTGGCAAGTACCTTTATCTGAACGCGCCAAACCTCTCACGGCTTTTTCAACACCTAGAGGTTTGTTCCAATGGAATTTTATGCCTTTCGGTCTTATGAACGCACCAGCTACATTTGTACGCATGATGCGCCGAATCCTATCTTATCGGTCAGATGTCATTGCATATCTAGACGACATCTGTCTTTTCAGCGATACTTGGGAAGATCACTATTCAGGGTTAGATGAATTGCTGTCTACTTTGCGCGAGCACAACCTGACAGCGAAACCCTCTAAAGCCTATATTGGTTTTAGCGAAATTTCTTTCCTAGGACACCGAGTTGGTCATGGTTTCCTAAAGACAGAGGACCATAATACTAGTAAGATACTTAACATCTCTATCCCTAAGACTAAAAAAACAGGTGAGAAGTCTGTTAGGTCTTATTCAATTTTATGGCAGATTCATTCAGAATCTATCCTCTATCATGGCACCTCTTTCTACACTTTTAAAGAAAGGTTCGCCTAATATGGTCCACTGGTCTCAGGAATGCCAATGCTCTTTGGATAAGATTAAAACATTGTTTTCAACACCACCTATTTTAGTGTTACCTACTAAAGATAAGACATTTGTTCTTCGTAGTGATGCTTCATCCACTGGGATTGGAGCGGCACTAATGCAAGAGTACTCTGGAACTCTGCATCCTGTAATGTATATTTCCAGAAAACTTAATGCGGCAGAAAGGAATTATTCGGTTTTAGACCGTGAGCTATTAGCTATGGTTTGGTCAATTCTCAAACTACAAAGATTCCTTCTAGGCGCACATTTCATAGTAGAAACCGACCAAAAAGCTCTTACTGCTATACAGAGTAAGAATTTGAAGAGCTCGAGGTCTACTCGATATGCAATTGCTCTTCAACCTTTTCATTTCTCTGTGCGAGCTATTCGTGGATCAGATAATGTGATGGCAGACATTCTGTCAAGATGCCCACATGATTCCACATAACTATTAGGTCTTAGACGTCTTAATATGTCTAGGTCTATAGTAGTTCCTTTCTATATCAAGATAGATACACATTTGTAATTTAATAATATAATGATTGTATCACTACTTAGCGGTTCATTGATATTTATTCACCGCTGTTCTTTAATGATTTTTCTTTATAAATCATAAATTTAAGATATCTAATACGAAATTATGGTATGAAATTTTTTATGCATTGTATAATGGCCAGAATTGTATTATACGGTGACACCTTCCTGGAAATATGTACTTGTAGAGAAATAATTTCTCTCAGATTATGAGATACATTCTCACCAGTCGCTTCATAAGTCGACTTAGCCTCATATTAGGCGTTATATTTATTCCTGATATTTGCATCTGCGCAGTATTCATGCGTTGTGAGCCTATTGTACGTTGCTCCTAGATGTATTTCAAAAAAAAAAAAATGTTCCATTTTTTTTCCCGGGAGGTGTGGTAAGACTGTTACGTGCAGTCTTTGATATCTTGCAATATAATACATTTGTATGCTTGTTATGTTCGCAAATATTTTGTAAACAAAATAGAAACTTTTTTGCTTAAGGAAAAGTCATTATTGAGTTACTTCCCTTGAAAGGAGTCTCAGATCGAACTCCGCGGATGAATCTAGTTTTACTACGATTTATTCTTTGTTTGGGTAGAAATAGATTGTTCTTGCTTCAGAATATCTATGGCCTGAATTTATGTGTATTGTTTGTCTAGGTAGGACGAGTCGGTCTTATATCTGTATGTCTTTACATATCTAAGTCGAACTATATGTTCTTTGTCGCTAGAAAGGTCAAAGGCTGTTCAGCGGATGTGTGGCTAGAGAGTTGTGATTTGGCTTCGCCCTGATGATGGGGGGCTGTCGTGTTTTCTGTATCGGCTTGTCGCCGGAAAAAGTGATCGATATATGTGTAGGGGAAAGTGATAGTCGTCTAGACCTATCGTGTATGCTTTACCCCAGTGTTTATTCTTATTGCCAAGGAATGGCAGAATCATATTTCTGATACCAAGGTAACAAAAGCACTTCTTATGAACTCTCTTACGAAGCCATCGTTTTCGATAGGCAGACGCACGATTTGTACGTCTGAGAGAATATTTAACTAGATGAAGATGACATTCATTTCTAGCAGCACCATATTGTATGATGAAGTCAATTGCATCATGATAGAATCTACAGAGCAATGAGAACATTTAATGTAGGATTAACTTTGATACAGATTCCAGTTTGTATCCTAAAGTGAGTGACAGCTCACGACAGCAGCCATCTTGTATCCAAATATTTTGTGACTTTCAAGAAGAGAAAAGGGATGCCCCGTACTATCGCTTGATGAGTCCAGAGATCACTGCTACAGATGAGAACCCATTACTAGCGGTTCAATATGATTATATGAAAAATATGTGCTGAACATTATTTAAAGGAATCTTCGCTAGACGAGGTTAGGTCTAGAAGCCATCTTGAATATTGTTTATAAACTGACGTGCTTTGTCAGTAAACTCGGATGATATATATATATATGGGCAATACTGAGTGCTTGTCTACTGACATTCCGTTGTGCTATTATTCAACGAGTGCCCATGTATCATTGCGAGACCATTTATCAATTGTACCATGATGTATTATGCCAACCTGGTATTTGTCACTGTATCCGTGCTGTCGAATGTGTACGTCCAATTAAACTGTAACAAAAAGTACACAGCAGTTGGCGTCGATGACTTCCAGCCATACATGAGTGAGAAAAAGAACAGTTATCAACTCTTCGAACTCTTTCATCATTCGCATATTATACTCTCACTCTATGTCTACACACCACTGCGTAGGTCGAGTTGATATTCCTATTCCTAACAACCACTCTGACGAGCAACGCTGGGGCCAACAACAAGTCTTTAACATTGGAGCTTCCACAGACCACCATACCTCTTAACACTGTGGTCCTGTAAATAGTTGATGTCAGTGTGAACAAGGAACAATACCACTTCATATCTATACACCATTCAACAGTATATATAGAAACAACATTTAACTCTGGTAGACTTCAACAAAGAAGGATATTTAACAATCATAAACAACCGATGACTCAGTGTTATTTATGCTCACGCGCTACTTATTCCATAACGTTAGATAATACTACTGACCATTTTAGTTACCAGAATAAATTGATTGGTTCCGTGTACCTGGGTCGTTTCTCTCCCCCCCTCCCCCCTCCCTACAATTAAACAGGGTAGGTGCCGGGTGTTCGAATTTTCTCCTAAAGTCTGAAAATTTTAACCCAGCCTAATAATTGTGATCTCAGCGCCTAATGAAATAAATGAACGCAAATAACACTGGCTAACAAAAAAAAAAAATTTTTTTTTTCTTTCTCTAACATTTCTATGTTTTTCTGGTCAATTTTAATGCGCTGTTTTTAAATCTGCAAACCGTTTTTCTCTATCAGGTCGGGATCTCTAGAAATACGCAATTGAAGTTTTTTAACAACGCATACAGTATTACAACATCATTTGTACAAGAAGTATAACAGTTATGTAGGCTTGAATTTCTTTGCAGTCGACTTTCGTCGGTGAATGGCATGTGGTACATCGCGATGAAGCATCCAACAATAATCGGCAAGCATGGTCACACTCCACCGTCCTTGATAACGTGACTCCATTACGGCGATATCTTGATGGAATCGTTCTCCATGTTCATCGCTGACTTCGCCAAGGTTGTCAGGGAAAAAGTCAAGATGCGAATCGAGCAAATGGATTTTGAGGGACATGTTACAGCCCATAATTCTGTATGCATCTATGCACTGCTTAACAATATGCACATAGTCGACAGATTTGTGATTTCCCAGAAAGTTATCGACGATCGATTTGAATGCCATCCATGCGCGAAGTTCACTACCATGTAACAAGTTCTCGAATTGTTTGTCTGCAATAACTTTCCTAATCTGAGGTCCTACAAAGATACCTTCCTTTATCTTTGCATCGCTAATTTGCGGAAACTTTTCTCGAAGATAAGTGAAAGCTTTGCTCGTTTTATCTAACGCTTTTACGAAATTCTTCATGAGCCCCAACTTTATATGTAACGGTGGTAGAATGATGCTGTCTTTGTTAACTAATGGCTCGTGTATTACATTTTTATGCCCGAGCTGCATACGATCCCTGATAGGCCACACCTTTCTTGCATAATGTTCCTGTCTGT
Source organism: Oreohelix idahoensis (assembly GCA_024509875.1). Classification (NCBI taxonomy): domain Eukaryota; kingdom Metazoa; phylum Mollusca; class Gastropoda; order Stylommatophora; family Oreohelicidae; genus Oreohelix; species Oreohelix idahoensis. The sequence continues at coordinate 4,506 of JAMPIV010000238.1, forward strand.
TGCGGCTGTCCCATTCACATAGGAAGCAACAAAATTTAGTATACCCAGTCTGCATGCCCGTGAGAATTGCAATAACCTTTAGGTCTCACAAATCCGCCATTGGTAGTCATTGTACTTTATTTTTGCCAAAAGTATAGCCATATTGTCATAAGTTTCTTTCATATGAACAGAGTAGGCGACTGGAATTGATGAAAATAAATTTCCATTATGCAATAACACGGCTTTTAGACTAGTCTTGGAAGAGTCGATGAAAAGTCGCCATTCGTTGACTATGTGCTCATGACCGAGGTGCACCATTAGACCTTTTACATCTTTGCAATAGCAAATGTCATCATCCATCTCAAAGTATTGAACAAGTTCTCTGTGTCTATGACGAAATTTAGATATCGGAGTATTGGGCGCTAAAAGATTCCATTCTTTGAGTCGCGAACCGAGTAATTCCGCTTGTCCTTTGGTGAGAGCGAGATCACGTATTAGATCTGAAAGTTCTGAATGGTTAATTAAGTGAACACCATCATTCACCGGTATATAATCCGAGTCAGAATTAGTTTCTAAAGCAGGTAAACTATCACTTTCTGATGGTTCATTCACGTCCAACGGATATTGTTCTGGTGGAACTGGGATCGGACACGTGATTGGATCATGAGGCACTGGTTTCGAAACCGATTCAATATTTGGATAAACCACAGACTTTCTAGTTTTAAAAGTGAAACCATAGATATTTGTCAAGCAGAAGTAACAATCAGTAGCGTGATTTGTCGGTTCACGCCATATTACTGGCACTCCAAAAGGCATCGACTTATGCTTCGGCGATTTTCGTAACCAACCTGCCAATGTATTTGCACAAGTCGAACAAACTGCATTTGGCTTCCAAGATTTATTTGCATCATCAACTTTCGAATCGAAATAAAGTTCATATGCTTTCTTTAGCAATGGTGTAAAGTTTTTCTGGTGAACACGATCGGTAAAATATCCGCACACGTAACAGAACAGATCAGCCGAATTTCTACAACTTCTAGAAGCCATATTTCACTCAGAATTATTTCAAAATACAGTAACTATTTGAAATATAACGTAACATATGTCATGCATCTTTTAGCAGTATAAAAAGTAGAATTATTTTGCATTTTATTAATTTTTAAAAAGTTATATAGTAAAAATGAAACGGAGCAAATAACGGTTTCCCAAAAATATATTTATTCACAAATATCTTAAGAACCCGAAGTGATAGAGATAAACGGATTTCAAATTTGAAATCAGCGCAAGAAACGGACCTAAGAACACTTATTCTTATATAAGAAAGAAAAATGTTGTTTGTCAGTGTAATTACAGAGAGAAGAAGACTGGGCGATTGAAAATAAAACCCACAGTAACTCCTCATAAATGAACGCAAATAATTACAGAAAGAAGAAGACTGGGGCGAGTTGAAAATAAAATCACAGTAATTCCTCACAATATAATATGTACATGTTCACAGAAAACATTTACTTAAAATTTACACTAACAGATAGTACACTTTGTCGCGTGGTGTGTACTGGGGCAATACAGTAGATTTTGCCAGCAGTAGCCTATGAGATATTAGGTATAAGGTCTCTAGAAATTGGCTCGTTAAGAAAGAATAAAGACCTATTCGAGATAGGAACAAGAAGACGGGAATGCGAATACTTTCCACTGGACAGCGTTTTCTAATTAATTATGGAAAGAGTTATGTTTCCCCACGACCTTAGCTTCTGCCCTTAGATCCCGTAAAAGAAAAAGCCCCCAACCGCATCTGAGTAGAGAAATATTCCTATATGTGAATAAGTAACACCGAAAGCACGAGTGATACATTAACAAACTAGATAATGATCAAACGATTGTTGGGTTTATTAATTAAATAAACACACATATAGGGTTAGTAATGCTTAGAACGTGATGATGGTAAAAGACGATTCTCACACAATACACATATGAGATATTAAAATTGCAGGTAATTAAGTAATAGTTAATTAAGAATGGACTGGTGTAAAGCGAAATGATGATGATGTGATATGATACGTGTTACCAAATGGTGAGTAATCTACACAGTCCATGTGTCTCTAAATGCTTCTCATGGATACGATGATTCACGTGTATGCATAAAATGTCCCAAGTTGTCATACGTTATGTCGAGTGGGGTATCTCTAAGTCGAGAACGTTCTGATGAAAACTGTTGTCGGACTGAGCACGTTGACGAGATATTTATGTATATTCCTTCACTGTTTGAGTATATCTCTGTAGTGTTGATCAACAGTTAATAGCTGTCATATGAACAAACGGTCTGTTGTTTAATCTCCCGAGGGTACTGGCCAGAGTGGATATCTTCACGAAATATTAGTGATATGTAGACTCATAATCTTGCGTACGTAGTCGTGATTCATAAAATATACTTTAGAGTCTGCTTCATAAAATGCGCTTAAGAGTGGGTTGCACTTGATATAAATATAAGATTCCACTTTTGAGCTCTTTTGCTTGACTTCAGATAATAATGATCTTTCGTGTGATTTGAATTTGTGATGACTCTGTATTGAACTTGTTATAACTCTGTATTGAACGAGTGAGCCACCAGTATATAGTGACGAAAAATGCTGCGTCCACCTTCTGACTTGTGGGTGAGACAATATTCCTTTTTAATTGAGGAATGAAAGATGTCCTATGGCGAATTCTGCTAGCCAAATGCCCGTTTTTGATAACTTATTTCTGGTTAGACGTCAGACACGGTGCGTGTAGACTCAAACTTCTGATGAACTGAAGACACACAAAAGTCTTCGTAAGTTTTTCACATTTAACATCACTGGTTGACTTTCATTCATACTACTGCTCATTATTGATCTCTCTCTGAGTTCGATTCTAATGATGTTAAATATCTTGTGCAAGAGAGACTGTGATGATGATGAAGGTGAAATATGAACTATTAATTACCTCCTATCATCCTATCATCTTCTAGGAAAATCTTCTGATTTTATTAATCAGTTATGATAAGAATTAATTGAAACTCTATCTTTCGCACATTTAGCTGTGAGGTTAAACTAAACAAAGAATAAGAAAAAGTATTAATAATCTGTATAAGATCTACTAACCTTCATTTCCCTTCGCAAAATCCTTTAGGAACACAATCCACCACAGAAATGAATTATTATCCACTCTGAATAAACACGTGTATTTAGGCTAGGTTTAGGGATTTATCTCTGCCTCACAGTGTAAAAACTGGACTCTTCTCTCTCTAGCAAGCTATGCGGTAGATTATATTTCTGGGAGTCCAATGGGGGTTTCTTAGACCGTTCTAAAACTGGTGACGTACAGCTCCGCCCATACAACCAATCCTTAATAGCCCCTCTGGTCACTCATTCACAGGATCGCTCTTGTCCCCTGTCAGTCCAAACGTGGGTGTGGTAATTAGCTATCAACTTTCGTTGCCTGCCTTGTTTGACAAACAGGTATGGAGATAATAGGCGGGCTAATGCAAAAGTGCTGTCACATTGCTGTCACCTTACACTCTGGTTGTTTATTGTTCACCTGGCCAAGCTGGGCGTCCAACGTGGTCACCCGTTGCTTGTCTGTACAGCGGCCGACCAAAGATAACACCAGTCCACAGAAATTACAGCATGAGACGTTTTTACCTGGCCAATCTGGGCGTCCCATGTGGTGACCGGTCGCTAGCAGCAAAGATAACAATAGTCCACAGAAATTGTATAATGCCCCTATGTCTGATTTGGATTACCAGATGTGTTTTCACCAGATTTATCCCGGTGCAATGTGGGCTTCAAACGATGATATCAGGTATGGGGACTCGATCAAAAGACTTTATTTTACCACTGATGAAAGAACAAATGCGGTTCTCTAGATATCGGTCGCGAGTAATCACAACGATGAAATAGCAAATGTGGGATAGCAAATGTGGGATGAAAGAGCACAAATGTGGGGGAAAATACAATACGAGAGATGTAGGAAAAGATAGAGCTATAAGGCCTTTGCGCTCGTTTATCACACACTTCACCGTTTAGAATTCTTCAAAAAATGATTACGGCACAGGGTGGAAAATAATTACAGAAGCAAAGACTCTCAAGCCATGCTTCGGAAGGTCCACAATGGATGGTTATGGCATGAATGGAAAACCTTCATACAAGCCTTGAATTTTCAGTAACTGGCGTGGGTTTACTGCCCTGGCCATGCAGGAGTACATGGCAATGAAAGAGCACCCATAGAAGGTGCACTGAATATGGATAAGGGAGAGATACTGAAGACAGTTAATGATGTCTGTTAGAGAATGACAATGCAATAGATGAATCCTCAAGGCTAAGACTTGGAATTTGGCATTAAATGTAAATCTAGCAGGGATGGAATAAATGAGAGGATGCATCCATAATTATTCACAACTACCGTGATACAAGAACAATTAGCATTCATACCCTTCAACATTTGCTGAGGGAGATTGAGCACCTGTGGGTTTGCACGCTGTGATGTCAATTCTAAATAACAGTAACAGTAGAGTAAGATTAACACATTACTTACTTGCCATTCTTCTACCCTGTGGTGTAGATGTTTGCCAGAGAGAGCGCCATACTATCCTATCAGCTGTCTTCCTCCTGGCCTGGTTCCAGTCTATACTCAGTCCTTCAAAGATTGTCTAATGTTGTCCTCTCAATGAACTCTGCGTATTCCATGAGGTCTGGATCCCTGGTTCTTGGTTTGTCATGGTAGCCCATCTTCTCCCATTCTGCAGACATGGCCAAACCATCATAATTGAAAAACAAAACTACGGCAGCTTTGCTTCTTCTTATTTTTAAAGAAAGGATGACAAAAGTTTTATCTTAGCAATAGTTTCTACTTTAACTGTATATAAAAGGCTTTCATTGCAGTTAAACTATTTTTCACATGTCTGTATAAATTAAAAATTTTCAATGGTATTTTTTTTTTACACCCCCCTCTTACGATTAAGATGTGTCCCAAATTTGGGGCTTGGAAACCCGGTCACTTTACTGAAGTGGACCCCACTATCCCCCATGAACGAACCGCCACTGAGTAAAACAATGTTCCGGCCTATATTTTAATTGTTCCTACATGTTTTTTTTTTCAGTAGAAGCTGACTACTTTTAGTGTCAATCTAGCTACCGAGTATCATCTGGCTGCTATTATGCTAATTTTTCCAGCTGGAAACTCTAATTACACATAAAATCTTGATGTGGAGATTACAACCGACGGGATCTGATTATCACAGTTTCAGATGCGGGTGATACCGTTCTATGTATCCTCGAAGTTCATTTTTTTTTTTTTTTAGACAAAGTATCTAATTCAACCCTTAATGGGTTATAATGAAGATATAAATATAGTGTAGTAAATGCTTACTTACTTAGTCGTTCCTCTTCTACCATGAGGTGTAGAGGTTTGTAAGAGAGAGCGCCATACTATTCTATCAGCTGTCTTCCTCCTGGCTTGGTTATATTCTAGTCCTCTGTCCTTCAAAGATTGTCTAATGTTGTCCTCCCAGCGGACTTTGGATCGTCCTGCAGGTCTGGATCCCTGGCTCTTAGTTTCCCATGCTTGCCGATCTTCTCCCATTCTGCAGACATGGCCAAACCATCTCAGTTGGGACTGTTCTACTTGGGTCTTCAGGGGTTGGGTTTTTCTCCATTTCTTTTCTTACTAGCAATAGTAAATGCAAGACAATAAAATCTGATATCTAAATATAGTATCTTCTTCTTGCCTCCACTCAGTTCAAATATAGTAAATCAAAACCAAAATTGTGTATGTAACCTTCCCTTTCATAGAAACAAACAATAAAAATAACAAAAACAAATAACGACAAAAAACAATGTAATGTCTCTCATAAAAGCCTTGTTGTTAACAAGGTGAAAAGGAGTGAGAAAGCCCGGGGGTGTCCGGGATGACACCCAATCCACCAATCATCTGCCACCATCCACATGAGCACCCCATCAGACTACCCCTTATCCTCACACCGTCATTGATCCTTAATACTAGCAGAATGGAAGGAAGATTATCTGGTCAAGTTGCCAAAGAAGAGAAATATACAAGAGTGCACACATTATAGAGGAATAATGTTACTATCATCAGTGCCAGGAAAAGTATTAAACAGAATCATCCTTGAGAGATTAAAAGAGTCCATAGACAAGCAACTGAGAGATGAACAAGCAGGTTTTCGACAAAACAGATCCGGTACAGACCAGACTGCCACATTGAGAATAATAGTTGAACAGAGTCTGGAATGGAATTCACCGCAATACATCGGATTCGTGGACTAATGTTACGACTTAGAGGTGACGAATACAAATATGACAGTCGATCTTGTAGAGTACATCGTGCTATGTAACGCAAATGATAATGGGCAGTCATTCAGGACAATCGCACAGTGGGCTGATCACCTGCTTGCCAACCAATCTGATTACGGAAACAATGATAGATTGTTTGGTCTGTTTTTGTTCCACAAAGACGCCACTAGGCGTGGTGGAAACAGCAATAGATTGATCAATTTGTTGTTGCCCTAAGATGCCACTAGGCGTACTGGCCACACACTGCTTTGCCGGTTGGTGGCTAAGGATGGAAGAAGAAGATTCAGGACAAAATCTGATAGGTACATCATGAGCCGGCAAGTGGCAGGTCCACAGCAAACATGGCAAAAGTTTATTCTCATAAAACTGGCTCTATCAAGTAATAATATATGTGGCATGGAAGAATGTATCAATAATGTAGTTCTTCGTAATCAGTTTCTGTCCATAAATCTGAATCATTGGCATCTTATAATAAGTGATAATGAAACATAATACAATCCTCTGCTCTCCTTAATTCTGGCCGTTGTTTCTAGAGGTTCGTGTAGACCACGAGGACCCAAGCAGTGCGGCAGAAATATTCATGACAAAATCTTAGACGCATTATTCGAAAAAAAAATACTCCCTGGATATGGTAATAAATTCTGGGTAAGTTAATGTAGCATTCTGCATTATATCAAGTAAGTGACGGCCTCCGAAATAACAATGCCACTGAACATCAGAATACAAGTCTCCACAATCTTAGGGAGCTTGAAAAAAGTATGTCTACGCCGGACGACTGAAAAATACGAAAGGCCAAGACGGCTGACCGTTAATAACACATAAGGAAGGGAAACCCGAGGCCTGTAAACAGTAAATTAATATCAGACAAACACAAAGGTATGTTTTCAGGCACTCGTAAGAAATAAAGAAGTAGAACACTAGACAACAGAAAAACAACAGACGTGAGTGGCTTACCCAGGGTTCGAATCCCGTACCCTCCGTACGACAACACCGCCTAGCTATACAAGCGAATCACACTAATCACGTCTGTTGTTTTTCTGTTGTCTAGTGTTCTACTTCTTTATTTCTTACGAGTGCCTGAAAACATACCTTTGTGTTTGTCTGATATTAATTTACTGTTTACAGGCCTCTGGTTTCCCTTCCTTATGTGTTATTAATGTTTATACAATACCGGAAACCTACTCCCTGTTCTATACTACTGTTCTTAAGTCTTCTATCATTTACTGGACACAGTATCAAGGTCTTTGTCTTGTTTGGACTGACATATACTGTAGAATAGGGAAACGACAGAAGTGATTGCGTCATTATTAGGCTGGGGTGCCCATTGTAAACTTCCGGTGTTGTCTTGTGTTTCGCACTGATGACCGGTCAGTAAAGCATCTTTTTTGGGGGGATGCCTAGCTGGCCGTGAGGTTAGTGTGATTCGCTTGTATAGCTAGGCGGTGCTGTCGTACGGAGGGTACGGGGTTCGAACCCTGGGTAAGCCACTCACGTCTGTTGTTTTTCTGTTGTCTAGTGTTCTACTTCTTTATTTCTTACGAGTGCCTGAAAACATACCTTTGTGTTTGTCTGATATTAATTTATGGCTGACCGTTAGAATGCACGAGCGCGTGATATATTACATTAGTGACCGGTGACGTAGCAAGTTAGACGATAAACCCACATTAAAGATAAGCGTAAATGGGAAAATCCTGGAACAAGTCAAGAGCTACGTATATCTTGGTCATATAATAACAGAAGATGGCAGATGTGAAACAGAAATCAAGAAGAGAATAGGAATGGCCAAAACTACATTCAACAACATGAAACATATACTGACATCTAAACAGTTATCTCACAAATTAAAATTGAGAATCATAAAGTGTTATATAAATTCTGCATTTCTGTATGGTGCAGAAACATGGACGATGAATAAGCATTTGGAAGAAAGAACTGAGGCTCTTGAAATGTGGATATATAGAAGAATGGGGCGTATCTCGTGGAAAGAGAAGAAAACAAATAAGGAGGTCCTAGAAAATCTAGGTATGAAAAGAGAACTAATGAGGGAGATCAAAGTTCGGCAGCTAAAATACTTTGGCCACATAAAAAGGCATAACACCCTGCAGAAGACCATAATAGAAGGGAGAGGTGAAGGCAAACGTGCAAGGGGAAGACAGCGCTATAAGTGGGAAGATAACATCAAGAGATGGACAGGACAGAGTCTTTCAGAGTGCACCACCAAGACAAGAGACAGAAGATGTTGGAGATCCATTACAGCCAACCTTCGTTGTGGAGATGGCAGCTGATGATGATGATGACGTAGCAAGTTATGCGGTGTTCAATATAAGTAAAATATCGTACACAAAAACTAACTTTACTACAGGCAGCTATATCTCCTATATATACTACTGGGAAAAAGTTAAGGACCAGTAATAATGTGTGACATTTCTGTGTGCACCAGGTTAATTTTTGTTAAATGTCCAAAAATTGGGTCACTTTAACCCGCACGTGAAAATTGCAATTGTTGCTGCAAAAACTCGTGGTTTTTGCAACACGCCCCACTAGTTCAAAAGGTGAAAAAGTGAGTTGAATTTCTTTTTGTTAGTAAGTCACACATTATTAAAAAAACTTGACTGATCTTTTCCACGGATGAATCAATTTTATTTTGTAATAAATTGTTTACACCTGGTTGCATTTAATTGGTCCATATAGGAGTTTTTCTTGGTGGCCCTTAACTTTTGTCCAGTAGTATATATATATATATATATATATATATATATATATATATATATATATATATATATATATATATATATATATATATATATATATATATATATATATATATATATATATATATATGTATATATATACTTCAAAGGTTTTGTTAAACTGACTCAGTACCATCAATTCTTTTTAAAACTTTCTTTTATCAGTTTTATTTTTAAATTAATGAAGAAAAATATCCCGTTCAACTAAATAGGGACAATCACAATTGCGCTAATACGTTAAAATAAAATAAAAACAACAAAAAAACAATTTATTTGAGCACCAATGGGTCTTCCTAGTGCCCTAGATGAATGGATCTAGGGCACTAGGTCTTCCCGGAGTGCATTGATGTCGATTCTGTCCAACGATAACAACAATTTACAGACGTTGCCCTCGATTGCTCTAGTATCGATTCCAAGAATTGTTTTGTTTTGCGTTTGTTGCATCCGAAATTTTAATAAAAGTTATCGTGATCGAGATAAAGTATCGATGCGAACCAACTGTTGGCTGTCCGTCCCGTCCATTACAAATCGAAATGGCAAAAGAAAGCATTCTCAAAGTTGCTTCAAATATTAAAATACTGTCGAAACGAGGGCGGAAAGACTTTGATCCAAATTATTTTACCTGGCCTAATCTTTTGTCGATGATTATAATATCATTTGCTGACTTCCTACTCACAGTAAGTTGTAAATCTCGGATTGTTCGATGAATTGGAATTGTTACTCTTTCGTCGGATTGTTCGATGAATTGGAATTGTTACTCTTTCGTCTGATTGAACTTTGAACGCCACTGAAAATAACAGTCTAGTTTGAAATAAAAAATTTAAAAATATATATATTTTAAACACACGCTTTTAAAGCACTAAAAAGCCAAAAATAAGTTTTCAAGGAGTTTATAGCTTGTGCAGTCAAAAAATGTAACATCAAATTGACAAAAAGGGTGGGGCGCTTATCATATAGGCCTATTGTAGGCTATCCATAAGTGTATAATGATGTATAAAGCAGAAGTTAATTTCATTCAGAATCAGCTCCCCACCCTTTTTGTAATTGGGAATGGGGCTGTTTCAGAATATAATAACCTTATTGTGCAGAGTGTCTAGAGGAAAATAATATCGAGATTTCCTACTAAAATGTAGGAAGTATGAACAACAGAAAACCAATATTAGATTATTTGGTTGAAATGAAGATAAACATGGCTCATGAAGGGAAAACAATGTGTACAGTATTTTGCCTCTCGCATAAACCACAGAGTGTCTAACCAAATAGTGCTAAACTGAGAAAATCTACAATTAAATGAAAATCCAAACTAGCTAGGCATTAATTTTAATCGCAGTCTGACTGGGAAAAAACAGGTTGACAGAAATTGAATCAGAGAATGGCAATCATGAAAAAAACTGGCTGGAACAACTTGGGGTGCAGATGAGAGAGTGCTAAAGATGTTATACACAGGGCGAGTGAGACCAGTCCTAGAATATGGCATTGCAGCTTCGGCAACAGCAGCTAAGTCAAACTTTGATAAAATCAGCAGACTCCAAAATCAGCAATGAGAATTATAATGGGCGGCATGAAGACAACACCTATACACCCAAGAAACTAACAGTTTTAACTGACTCTCTTTCAATAATTCAAGCACTTATAAACTTACAAGAATGTAGTAGACCTGATATAGCAGAGAAGATATTTCTGGCTACTACATACTTCTATTCCAGAGGATGTTCAGTCTTAATCACTTGGATACCATCACATGTTGGCATAGAGGGAAATGAAAATGCAGATAAAGAAGCCAAGAAAGGTAGATCTGATACAAATCTAATAAATGTAGGGATGAGTAAATCAGAGATTAAGAGCTTAATTAAAGATTTAATAACAGATGAATGGAAAGCAGAGGGATAAAAATCTGAAAGGAAGACATGCATATAAGATGTTCAAAGCTGCAACAAGAAAATGTCAGATATCTAGGGAGGTGAAAATTTCTAGTAATAAGAAACTTCTCAGACTAAAGCTGTGAAAAGGCTATTTCAGAACATTAGAACCTTACTGTACAGGATGTTTTCAAGACAGTAATACAGAACATTTCTTGTTAAAATGTAAGAGGTATGAACAAATGAGAATACAAATTTTACATTATTTGCAGGCATCAAATTTACCTATAACTATAGAAGTGTTAAGAATAAACAGACCTAAAGAACTGCATAATATAGTCAAGCAATATTTAACACGAACAAAGGTTAATATATAGTAATTGGGAATGTGAAGATCTGATGCTGTTCTTACAATGCATATGACTTTTGACAGTTGAAAGACAATTAAATATCTGTTAAAGTCAGTTATATAACTGGAACCACTAAGCCTTTACACCTCCCCTTTAATGTTATTCTTTTTTGGAGTTTCTGCTTGATTTTGTTTGGTTTTCTCTCATTTTTGTTTGTTGGGTTTGTTTGTTTTTTAACATACTAGCGTAATTGTGATTTGCCGTATTTACAATGATTTCACTTTCCCATATCGGCAGTTCATATTATTTGGAATTGAAAACAATATATATATCCTAATTATAACCCATCGGAGGTTGAATGGGATATTTTCATCATTAATATAAATATTTAAAAAAAAACACTTATAAAAGAACTCAAACAGATTACATGCCTGGAGCCAATGGAGGATAGAAGAGACAGCAGGGCTCAGCAACAAGCTGAAAAATTCAAGAGACTAACTGACCATCAAATGTGCCATAGAATGAATGCTTTTAGAAGGCAAAGACTCAAACAAAGCAACTTTTAAAATTAGCCAAACTACCGATGAGAAGCAGTTTCCATAAATGCAATATCAACTATTAAACCCATCTACACTGCTGTAACGGTTATAACTCCCGTTTTCTTTGGAGAGGTCCCTCCTTTATAAAATATATCTCTGTGTGTAATAAGTAATGGCCTGCATAAGTGCCGATAATAGTTTGGCATTCAGTCCTCAAACACAATCCTAATCTTCAACATTAAAGATGCTGCAAAGGCCAGGTTGGACGTTAGGACAACACATTTTATTCATGAATCAAAGCTCCAGTTAATTCATCAAATATATGTTCATAAGATCATGGCATAACCTAGCCAATCTTTAGCGTCGCTATTCAGTCTGCTAATAACATGATGTCTTCGACATGTGCATTCAGATTTTATTTAAAAGTCTCACCTCACGTGCGACATAATCAGCATTCCATCTTCACAAATATAATACTCGAGCATTGACCCAATGAAGTATGTGGGCGATCTAGCAATCAAACACTTAAGTAATCTGTAGACATAACACCATCTAGGAGCTTGACATATATGCGTCCGTCCACATTGAAGAACACATGAAAAAGGCCTCGAAGTATTGCTCACTTCTGCTAAGCTGAGACCTTTTTGACTTCTGCTCAAACTACCAAAAGTCAATGACATACTTCCGGATAACCCATGGATACTGTACATCAACAACATGGTAACAATCGATACCTATATGATAGAGACTGATATGTTATGAGTTTTTTAAAATCATAACAACTACTCCCCCCTCCCTCGTCAAATAATGAAAATGCAGTTTTCATTATTTGCGTGTTTTGGGTTAAACTTCACCAAAGTGAACAGATGGTAACATCAAATCTCATAGCTAGCATGAAATTATATAGTACCCATGTTTCTGCCACAAAATAGGCATTTTAACACACGAGGTGTGGACAGTAGCAAAAAATGTTAATACCGTTGTCTACCCATGACATAAAACAATTTAACATCAAAGTGAATTAACCATAGCAAGATCAGCCAACATGTAAATATGAAATAATTATATCAGTTCATGCATTCTCATCCTTCATACCGTCTGAACACCTATTTGTCTTGTCAAGTAATGTTAGTCTCTTAATGTCATCTCAAAGTAACATAATAATGCAAAGCATTAATAATAATATAACAACAATAGATGAGATGAGGCAGACACATAACCAAAAAGGTGTGTGACTGCTACAATTTGTCACGTGAACAAAGTTTTGTATAACTGAATGATATGTTACCAAAATATCATATTCGTAATATGTGAAGTGAGGAAATTATGTATTTAACACATAAATGTGGGTAAATAGCAACAATATGCCCATGTGTCATGTCCATAAATGATAGAATGGTGTAATAGCTCATCAATGTTTCATAAATTTTGTCTCAAACTCAACAATGTGTAGTGCAATTAAATTTATCACTTTCCAATATTATATAGAATAGTGTGACTATATAAAGCAATGTCATTTCAATACTTTATTATCAATGTTTATCCAATGTCATAAGTTGTACGTTGAAATCCATTGTAGATCATGTCCATGATTGATGTCAATTCAATAATATGTTCATAAGAATCCACACATCCTTAAGTATCGTAGTGAATCATCACAAATAAGTTCCATCCTAAATAACCTTGTTACTTCCCTTTGAGAATTGTGCGACATTCATTTTTACCTTATGTCCCTTGAAATGTAGTACAGTTTTTTTTTACCAACACAAGTGAGTATCTAAATTGTCCAGAACTGATACCATTTTAAATCATATCCATATGATGTGTTTGACAGTTTGTAGCTTGACGATGAGTATTGTCATGATGGCATAATGTTTACACGAAGTGTCATGAGTTGAACAATATATCATTTGATGTTGCGTCTGATTGAATACATCATCATCATGTTGCTGTGTGAGCCACTTCTTATATTAGCAATGTGATCAATATAAAGTCCGATTAGTGTCCTGTGATTACGTGGTTATACAAGCAATAAGTTCTTGAACAGGACATTACCATGTACGTATGTGTGCTAGATTGAGTTATGTTTATCATCTTGATTTGTCAGGTTGTTAGATTATTTAGGGTCTTTGACACACCTGGAAAGCATGTCTGCTAATACATTGTCACTGCCCTTTATGGCTTTAATTAAGTAGTCATAAGTTTGTAGCGCCAGCGAGGCTCTAGCTGCTTTTTGATTAGTAAATCTAGCAGTCTGTAGATATGACAAGGCACATTGATCTGTCTCGAGAGTGAAGTGGGCTTCCATCAAATACCTTTGGAGTTTGTTGAAGGAAAAAGAACGATAGCGAGCAATTCTCTCTCAACGATGGGATATTGTTGCTATGTAGGTGTTAGCTTACGACTCACATACATAGTAGGGTGCATGTGGCCTTCAAATTCTTGCATTAATGTTCCGCGTTTGGCTGTATTTGAAGCGTCGACTATGAGAACAAAAAGGGTATAGAATGTCAGGTAACCTCAAAATTGGTGATTTTGAAAAGGCAATCTTAATAAAATTTAAAGTCACATGACATGCATGCGACCAAACTACCCTATTTGGTGCATTCTTTTTAACCAACGCAGACAAAACTGAAGTCATATTCGAAAAACTAGGCAGAAATTTTCTATAGAAGTTGATGAGACCCAATAAACTTCGAACTTGTTTTTTAGTTCGAGGAATATCAAGATTCAGAATTTTAGAGACAGTAGAATCTTCAGGTTTGAGAAAATCACCTCCTACCTTATGACCCAGAAAAGAAATTTCAGTATAACCTATTCTGGTTTTAGAAGGTCTAGAAGTAATGTTGTGAAAGCGTAAAGTCTTCAACAAAGAATGAATTTTGTCAATATGATCATCCCAAGTATGATGAAACAAACAGATACCATCTATGTAAGTGATCAGATCATCACGATCAGAGAAAAAGGTTTTCGCAACATGTGAAGAAAGGTAGCAGTAGATATGCCATTAAGCAAGGAATCTACAAAGACAGAGGCTCATCATACCAAAAAGCATATCACATAGACAACGTATAGTTTCCAGAAGTGTGTATTCTACACAAATGAACTTTAGAAAATACCCTTGTATATGTCTCATCATAAGAGCTACTGGGGAACGAGATCATCCGTACATTATTAGTCGGAATTAAACATTCACATCCCTGCAAAGGAACAAATATGTATTTATTATGATCCATACATGGGGTAACACGAGCTGTATCACCTGAAAAGAAAAATAGTAATGTCAAAACTGACACACAGCCCAATGGAGTGGCCAGTATATAATATAATGGTATGTCAGAATCTGAAATAAACCAGATAAAGAAATATTAATTTCCCTGATGCTTCCATATGGAAAGGATGAATCAGATATTAAAAGAACAATGGCAAAAATGAATACAAAAAGCCAAATATATAGTTTTGACTGAATGAAATATGACCAACTCAAATCCAACCTCTGATTAACCTCAACATTAACAATGTCAGGTATGGCAGTAGCAATAACTGATGTGTGGGTGGTTCCACATCAGTGGTAATGGTAGGTGTGACACCATGTAGGCCGGATGTGGCCGGTTCTATATCACCAACGAGTGACTCCAGTGGGTCAAAATTAACATCTGATGACTTCTCAACCGATTGGAGATCATCAACGAATTCCTCAGTAATGGTCGGAAGCGACCTGTTATTAGCACCATCATCATCATCACTCAGTACAGTGCCAATGTGCGTTCAAACATGCGAACGTACAAGTATATGTCCAAAAGCTTGCGCTTTGGTAGTAACACTCCTGGTAGTATATATATGTCGTTTCTTCTCCCACCTCACAATATCATCATCAGTGCAATTATGAAGGCCAGGAATATTTCCTAGAATTATCCCAGCCACTGGTTTTGACAACAGACAAACTGTCGTCTTGCCTGTAATATACGGGTTATCTAAAAATACTTCTGCAGTGGGATAGTATTCCACTGTACCCCCAAATGTAATGCACTGGACCTCTTCTCCTGTGTAATCAGCAGGGTCCACTAAAGAACTCCAAACACCCACAGTGGCGGATCCCGTGTCCCTGAGTAGTGACACAAGTTGGTTATCCACAAAACCCCTATCAAAAACCACTGATCCTGTCCCATTATATGAGGACATAACTGGCAATGGATGTCCACACGGAAGTCTTGGAACTCCTTGTAGCTGAAATAAAGAATTACATTCAGTACAGTTAGCACTCATGGAAAGATCAACACTACATGAATTTGCATGTGCCACACCAACACTATTTTGACTGTTTTGACGACATTGATAATTAGTCTATAGGACTGAAATAGACTGCACAGTGTTACGTACATTTATTACCTAAGGGGGTAGTCGTCGGTCCTACCAAATGTACGCACCAGTCTTGAGATAGTTATATTATTTGTGCGTTCGATTGATTCACGCACTGACATGCACAATGCTGTGTGAGTTGCTTTGGACGCACATGTAACCTAGTTGAGTAGTTTGTGACGTCAGGTTTTGAAGTGGAAACATGGAACTGGCTTGTGTCCATGATTGTAATTTTATATTGTGTATCCAATGGCATGTTGAAGGAAGCCATTTATTATTGTGATTTGTATTGGTCTTCAGGTCGAAGCCAATCGCAGTTATGTCACGTAAGTTATCGCCCACTTCTTATTTTAATGCTGCATAAAAAGGCCGCTCTACTACTAATCTAGCGGGAATTTTATCATTCCTAGAATGGATCTACAGAGTCGCTTGCCTTTAAGATTTGGATCGTAGACGGAGAATTCCTACGAGTAGAAGAAGTTATATTGTTTACCTTATGCACATGTTTTAAATGCCGTACATGCTTCAATGCCAAAGTCGTGGCACGGATGTAAAGAGAGGTTAGCCAACTGAAAACCTTTAACTGATAGGATTATCGTATATGACTTTGTGTGAAATTATATGATGTACAACGCTATGTAGGATGAACGTCTGGGAATTTTAACAAATGTAATATGGAAGATTTCATCCCAGAGTATGAATACGTTACCATGATAGACGCCCTTGAAAGAAGGTCAACGGTCGTGACTGAGAAGGATATTATACGGTAACAGTTTTGTAATCCTTAGTCTATGGACAGAGGTCTTTACTAGAAGAGAATCTTCAGGAACTTTAGCAGCAATAATTAATATGTTGTCGTGTGATCTTTGCGCCTGTGACGATGTCCGTCTTGTCCACTTCGTGTCCTGGTGAATAAAATCTATGTAAAGTTACCAACGACTTGTGTGCTGCCAATACGTGACCAGTTCACCCAATTCAAGATACTTGTTGGTTTTCGTTTGAAAAACATTGTTGACATTTATTCCGTTGTAACCATTCGCGTTTCCATTCATCACTATGAAATCGACACCAACAATAACTGGTAGGCCAGTGCAGTCTGGAAGTGATTTCAAAGGAACGTACCCATCCAATTGATCGTTTGAAAAGAAGAATGTTTACTTTCAAGGCGACATCATCTCAATTTGGATCCTAGCGGAATATGAATCAAAATCAACTCAAATGCTCAAGGTCTTCAATCAACCTCCACGTCAAGTTTCACAGTGACTGATTACTTGGAGATCATCTCTTCATCATTATTACGTGCGAGCTAGTTTGATATACGCAGAGCGAAGTATTGCATCCTCTAACGTACATACACGGGGACAAGGCACTTTGATTTTTACCTGCACGCGAGCTAAGTATAACTTGTATCCGTTATACACTTTATTACAATTAGCTGTGCCTTAAATGTCCATATATATATATTTTCTATGTTATGTGTTATGTTTTGTGTATTCTTCGCGGGAGGTTGGGAGGTAGATCTGACGAACGAGATCCATCTCGAAGTCAATTCGGGCTCTTCGTCAGACGTTCTGTAGGACATTATTTTGCAGACTTCCCGCAGTGGAATGTTCCTACGCGTGAGCGTAGAAGGATTCTAGGTCCACTGTGTCTGGTGGTCTGTGACACCTGTCTGTTTTAGCTGTAGTGTCACGTTTACTTGTTGTTTTTGGTAGCTATTTTTACTTGTACCTTGGTTTTATGATGAATTTTGTTTGTATTTCGCGTCCATCTCACCTTTCCTGTCGTTTAGTTTTTTACAAAACCTATGTTTTTTACACTGTGTTGTCAATTGTCTTGTGCATTATTTAATCGCAGTTATCATCGTAATTCTTTACGACATTCCATTTTAGTTTCTCATTTTATTTTAATTGGATTTCTGCGAACGTCTTCGTTTGTTTTGAATATCTTGTCGTGTCATTATTGTGCTATTGTCTGTCACATTACTGCTTTCACACCATTACATGTTATAAATTACATTATTAATTATTAATATTATTGCCTATTATATAAATTGATTTTACCGTTCTAGAACAGGAACGAAGAACACTAGTTGTAGTAACACTTTTAAGTAGTATTATTACATAATAATATTGAAATGGCTACCTTAGACTATTTCATTAAGCAAGCAAAAGCTCTTCAGATGGCTCCTGATGAAGCTAAAGCATTTGCACTGTCAGAATATAAGAAAGCTCAAGAAATAGAAGCTGATCAGAGAAGATTGGAAACTTTACGTTTGGAAAATTTGAAATTTGAGGCTGAGGAACATGAGAAGAAGATGAAATTTGAGGCAGATCAAAAAAGGATTGAGGCTGAGGAGAATGAAAAGAAGAGGAAATTTATAGCTGAGGAAGATGAGAAAAAAATGAGATTAGCCGCTGAATTGGAAGAGAAACGATTTCAGCGAGAGGCAGAACAGAAACAAAAAGAAATGGAAGTTAAAGAAAAGGAAATGCAAAATAAACAGAAGGAAATGGAACAGAAACAAAAAGAAATGGAAGAAAGAAGATTGATAGCTGAACAAAATACATTACGACTTCAGCTTGAGAGGGAAGAGAATGAGAAAAAACGACAGCATGAACTGAAATTAGCAGAGTCAGAATATGAGAGACTTAGGTTAACTCAGGAATCTAATTCTCAGAGAACTTTTGAAAGCCACACTTCATCCAGACAGGATCATTTTAAGGAGATTAACCTTAAATTGCCAAAATTTAATCCCCCGTCTGATGACGTAATATTCTTCCTGGATAGGTTTGAGGCCACTTGTGGGTCTTATAACGTGGATAAAGCTCTATACTGTACATATTTATCCAGATTACTTACAGGAGATGCATTAGCAGTTTATCATACCACCAGCATTGGTGAGAAAAATGACTACAATGCTCTTAGAGCAGCACTTCTGCAAAAATTCCAAATGACAGAAAACGAATATCGTTTGAGATTTCACACATTACTACCTCAATCTGGCAGAAATTTTAGTGATTTTCTGTCACAGATACGACTAACATTAGAAAGATGGATCGAATTATCCAAAATTGAAAAGTCGTATGAAGGTCTCTTTGATTTACTGATGCGCGATAAGGTACTTTCGTCGGTAAATCCTACATTTCTCGCATTTTTACACGAACGGAAACCTTTATCTATGAAAAATTTAGAAGAACATGCAAAAAATTTTTGCACTGCTCACCCAAACATGGATCTAAGTAACGCGCAGATTAAGAGTGAATTGCCTGTTGCTTTTGCAGCACAACAAAACAATTTTTCACGCAATCGTTCTTTTAGTGCTGATAGGTATGTCAATAAGGGAAATAATCATAATTTCAACAATGATAACTTTTACAAAGGGAAGCAATTTCAACAATCTGCTCCATTTAATGTTTCTTGGAACCAAACTCACAGATCGCGAGATTTTGGTAACAATTATTTTAAAAATAATCAAGGACATTATAATAAACAAAACTGGAGATCAAGATCTCAGGGTCCGCAAAACAGACAATTTTTTGGAAATAAACCATTTAACCAACATCATAACGATCATTCTACAAATTATCGGACTAATCCAAATTTTAACTCTAGCAGAAACGACAATTATGGCAATTTTAATGACAAAAATCACAATCGATCGCGCCGACGAGATAGATCGTCGAATAATACAGGTAGACATTCTAATGTTGCTTTTAATGATACACAGGCTAACATTGAACAGGGTAAAGTAGCTGAAACTCACAATGCTATGTCTTGTTCTCTAGATTGTTCCCAGGTGAAAGACTGTCCAGAATGCTCGACTCTTTTCCAGCCTAAGGCGATCACGACGCTGCGTTGCGGACATACCTTGCCTAGCCTGCCTGCAGTCTGTACAGCCACTGCTGCGTCAGTACACCAGGGACAGGGCTCTCTTAAGTTTCACAAGGGATTTGTCAATAATATTTCATGCTCTCTCCTATTTGACTCAGGTTGTACAACAATCGGTGTCCGGACTTCGCTGATCAACCCAAGTTGTGCCACGGGCCGGGTTGTCAAATGTGTAACATTTGGTGGCACAATTGAAACATTTCCCACTGCTATTATTGATCTTCATGCTCCTTTCTTTACAGGAAAGATCCAAGCATGTCTTCTGCCTAACCCAATTTGTGATGTAATACTGGGTCGCATACATGGTATTAAAGAGTGTACACCTCAGCAAATAGCTGAATGGGAAGAGCGACATATTCAAACTGCAAATGCAGTAGTGACTAGAGCGCAAGCTACTAATATGTCGCATGATACACCTATTGAACCTACAGTTCATACCACTTGTGATGATGATGCTCCTATTTCACGGGAGTTGTTTGCAACATTGCAAAAGAATGATAATTCATTAAAAAAATTCTTTCAGTATGTTAACAAAAAGAATACAAGCAACAAACTTGCAAAATCTAGACATGACTTTATACTTAAAAATGGGATTTTGGTTAGAGTAATACGGGAAAAGGATTTATCCTTATGTTCTCAGATTCTTGTCCCATCCTGTATGAGATCTCGTATATTACGACATGCTCATGACTCGCAATGTGCGGGCCATATGGGTTTTTCGCGTACCAAATCCAGAGTGCTTTCGGCATTCTACTGGCCAGGCGTCCATAGAGATGTTACTCTCTATTGTCGGTCCTGTTTGATATGTCAAGAAGTTAAGGTACGGGGTCCATTTCATGCGGCTCCTATTCAAGCTGCGGACATCCCGATTAGACCATTTGATAAAATGGCCATTGACATTATTGGTCCAATGCTTCCATCTGCTAGAGGGCATACGCATATTCTTACGTGCATTGATATGTGCACTCGTTGGCCTGAGGCCATCCCTCTCAAGAACACTTCATCTGCCAGTGTAGCAGAGGCATTGATGTTAATCTTCTCACGCATTGGTTTTCCACGGAAAATCTTGTCGGATCATGGGGTTCAGTTCATTTCTGAATCCATGTCTCAAGTTATGAAGACATTAGGTATAGACAGATCTCTTAGTTCTATTTATCATCCGATGTCAAATGGGTTAATTGAGCGTCTCAATAGGACACTCAAGCAGTTGTTGGGTAAGATGACTCAAGACCATCCCCAAGACTGGGATCGGGTCCTACCCGCTTGTCTCTTTGCGTATCGCGAGGTACAAAATCAAGCAACGGGGTTTTCTCCGTTCCAGCTTGTTTTTGGCATGCAACCACGCGGTCCGATGTCGTTAATCCACGACTTATTGGTGGATGAGAATATTGAAGAGGAAACTCAATCCTCTTATGAGTATGTGATCTCTCTTAGAAAGAAAATCATAGATGCTTGTAGACTAGCTACTGCATCATCCGAACATGCCAAAGAAAAAGCTCGTCTATCTGCAAACAAATATAGACGTCTTCGCCAGCTCATACCTGGTGATGAAGCTTTTGTATTACTCCCTGCGCATAACAATCGTCTTTTAATTACCTGGAGAGGTCCTTTCAGGATCATCTCAAGAATATCCGATGTCGACTACATCGTTGATGTTAATGGCAAACATAAAACCTTCCACATTAACATGTTGAAGGAGTATTACTCACGTCCTGATTATCTACAATCGGTGTTCCAAGCAACTGACGATCCTACACCACCTATTCAACACTATTCTAGTTTGTCAGTCATCCAAGAAGAGGAATCTTCTTTCGATGATGTACAACTACCAATACCAGTTGTACCACTCCATTCCACTGAGAAATGGAATGATGTTACTATCTCATCTACTCTTACTGATGATCAACGTCAGCAAGTCTCTAAAATTCTACACACGTATGAGGATGTCCTCACTGACATCCCAGGTCATACGTCAGTCATCCAACATGACATTATTCTGACTGACGATACACCGATTCGAGTTCGCCCATATCCTATTCCTTTACACTTTCGTGATAAGGTTGATAAGGAATTGGATGATATGCTCCAATTAAATATAATTGAACCATCTTCATCACCATATTCTTCTTCTATGGTAATCATTAGGAAGAAAGACAACAATATACGTCTTTGCGTAGATTACAGGAAGTTAAACAAAGTTACAAAATTCGATGCGGAACCATTACCTCTTTTAGATGACTTATTAGAGAAATTATCTCATGCCACATTCTTTTCGAAATTTGACCTTTCAAAGGGTTATTGGCAAGTGCCACTCACTACTAAAGCAAAGCCATTCACCGCTTTCTCGACACCACGGGGTCTTTTTCAATGGAATTTTATGCCTTTCGGTCTAATGAATGCGCCAGCTACCTTTGTACGCATGATGCGCCGCATATTGTCTCATCGTCCCGATGTCATTACTTATATAGATGACATCTGTCTTTTTAGTGACTCTTGGGATGAACATATTCAGGGTTTAAAATCTTTACTTTCTACCTTACAGGATTATAACTTAACAGCGAAACCTTCAAAGGCTTTTGTCGGTTTTCATGACATCTCATTTCTTGGTCACCGTATAGGTCGCGGTTTAATGTATACAGAAGACAGTAACGTCTCTAAAATTTTAAACATCTCAGCACCTAAGACAAAAAAACAAGTGAGGTCACTCTTAGGACTAATACAGTTCTATTCTAAATTCATCCCTCATTTGTCTACTATAACTGCACCTCTTTCGTCTTTACTGAAGAAGGGCACACCTAATGTAATAAAGTGGTCGCAGGATCACCAAACGGCGTTAGACTATATAAAACAAATTTTTTCAAATAAGCCTTTTTTAAAGTTGCCTAACAAAGATCTCACCTTTGTTCTTCGCAGTGATGCTTCTTCCTACGCTATCGCGGCAGTTTTGATGCAGGAATACGGAGGCACCTTATTTCCTGTTATGTACGTATCCAGAAAGCTTACAACGAGCGAGATAAATTACTCCGTTCTAGACAAAGAGCTCCTTGCTCTTGTCTGGGCAATCACAAAACTGGATCGTTATCTCCTCGGATCACACTTTGTGGTGGAGTCTGACCAGAAAGCTCTTACCGCATTGAATACAGGGAACGTTAAGTCATCAAAGTCAGCGCGTTACGCTATAGCTCTTCAACCGTTCCATTTTGAGATACGAGCTATTCCTGGAGTGCAGAATGTATTTGCAGACTGTCTTTCAAGATGCCCTAGTGAACTTGGTGAAACTAAACTACTTTTAGATGGAGAAACGTCCTCACCGAAACATGAATAACTTTGTACAGTGTCATTAATTGTACATCTGTGAAGACTATGTATAGTTTTGCAGTATTCGTATAAATATAACTTTCAGAACATACTTACATATGGATTATAACATTATTTCTTGTGAAGTAACGTTTTATTAGAACGGGAACAGTGATATTAAAGTAACATTTTTTTTAGTATGGAAACATTGGTAAAAAGCAACAAATAGACATTCGTTAGTGTTATGGAACATATTACACTACATATCGTGTTCGTAAACTTATTTCGTGCATGGAACATTAGGAACATATTCTTGTTGACTCTAAATAGTTCTGAACGAATATTCACAATGACTGAAATTAGAATTACTTAGAATAAATTACTAGTTATTTATTTATGTGTAATTAAGTACTAGAATTAGATTAATTCAATTTAATCAATTTGATTGATTATGAATCACACATCTACTAACTTTATTAGTGTCTCGCAATACGTGTAGTCACGTATCCCACTACATGATATTTCACTTTTAGATAACTAGTCAAACTTACTAGTGCTAGATATCAGTAGGTGCGTTGCTTCTTAAAGTGTTTAATTTTGCATTGCTTCATTTTTGCACATTGTATTTCAAAATTTTCTGTTTCACTGATTCTTTTATCATTGATTATCATCAGTGTTGCTGTTCATTTTCATTTTTGAAATCATATGTTTCGATTTTCTTTTGAAAAACTTAGTTGAATTTTATTATCATCTTTTTTGTTGATTCTTCATTTTCATTTTTTCAACTTCTTTTTACTTCGAATATTACCACATCGTTCCAAAGTAGGTCGATGGTGGATGTGTGCTTTAATGCATACTGTCATTTAGTTATATTAATTTCAAGTCAATTTTCTCTTCTTAATATGATAATTTTATGCATGTCATAAATCTTGTTGTAGTTTTGACTCACCTCTCTCGAGTAATTAGTTCGAAAAAAATTAATGGGATTAATTTTTTTAAGGGGAGGTAATAAGGGAGCTGTTACGTACATTTATTACCTAAGGGGGTAGTCGTCGGTCCTACCAAATGTACGCACCAGTCTTGAGATAGTTATATTATTTGTGCGTTCGATTGATTCACGCACTGACGTGCACAATGCTGTGTGAGTTGCTTTGGACGCACGTGTAACCTAGTTGAGTAGTTTGTGACGTCAGGTTTTGAAGTGGAAACATGGAACTGGCTTGTGTCCATGATTGTAATTTTATATTGTGTATCCAATGGCATGTTGAAGGAAGCCATTTATTATTGTGATTTGTATTGGTCTTCAGGTCGAAGCCAATCGCAGTTATGTCACGTAAGTTATCGCCCACTTCTTATTTTAATGCTGCATAAAAAGGCCGCTCTACTACTAATCTAGCGGGAATTTTATCATTCCTAGAATGGATCTACAGAGTCGCTTGCCTTTAAGATTTGGATCGTAGACGGAGAATTCCTACGAGTAGAAGAAGTTATATTGTTTACCTTATGCACATGTTTTAAATGCCGTACATGCTTCAATGCCAAAGTCGTGGCACGGATGTAAAGAGAGGTTAGCCAACTGAAAACCTTTAACTGATAGGATTATCGTATATGACTTTGTGTGAAATTATATGATGTACAACGCTATGTAGGATGAACGTCTGGGAATTTTAACAAATGTAATATGGAAGATTTCATCCCAGAGTATGAATACGTTACCATGATAGACGTCCTTGAAAGAAGGTCAACGGTCGTGACTGAGAAGGATATTATACGGTAACAGTTTTGTAATCCTTAGTCTATGGACAGAGGTCTTTACTAGAAGAGAATCTTCAGGAACTTTAGCAGCAATAATTAATATGTTGTCGTGTGATCTTTGCGCCTGTGACGATGTCCGTCTTGTCCACTTCATGTCCTGGTGAATAAAATCTATGTAAAGTTACCAACGACTTGTGTGCTGCCAATACGTGACCAGTTCACCCAATTCAAGATACTTGTTGGTTTTCGTTTGAAAAACATTGTTGACATTTATTCCGTTGTAACCATTCGCGTTTCCATTCATCACTATGAAATCGACACCAACACACAGTTACATGTATATTTCATTGATGCCAATACTATTTGATGAGATGTCTTTGTTCCGTATTAAACTATATATGTATTAATGGACTCATATACAAGATGCGTTGTGGAGTCCATTCATGTTAAATTGGTCAGATGTTAGCCACCGTTCGTGAAAATTATGAAATCAGCACCATGGCTCAAATTAAGGACAGTTTAAGATAGTGAGACCCACTAAGTTTGTGAATGAATCATAAATGTATAGATACTCCCTGATATCTTGACTTCAATAAAACGGTTATAATTAACCATCACTACTCCATCATTACATTGAACAGTATTACGGCCGACCCTCTAGCTAATCTCAAAAGAAGACTTCTGCACTATTAATACGATAAACTGGGAGTGAAGCAAAAACACGTCTGACTTGCTTGAAGGGTCCAAATAGAACGTTGTTATGCGTTAGCATACCAACGTAACACGTCATCATAATCCTAGACAACTATACAAATTCGTGTTCAATAAAATACCGTGAAGCGCGAAACATTATATATTTATAGCATCTCAAGCCCTTAATGTGTAACTTTAAAAGTGCTCACAATAATAGTGCAGAAGTCTTCTTTTGAGATTGGCTATAGGGTTGGCAGTAATACTGTTCAATGTAATGATGAAGCAGTGATGGTTAATTATAACCGTTTTATTGAAGTCAAGATATCAGGGAGTATCTATACATTTATGATTCATTCGCAAACTTAGTGGGTCTCACTATCGGCTGACTGCATGGCAGCAGCGCGTATAATATACATGTAACTGTGCAGTCTATTCCAGTCCTATAGACTAATTATCAATGTCGTCAAAACAGAGTAGGCTATGTATACGCGCTGCCGCCATGCAGTCAGCCGATACTTTGTAGATTTTGATTAAATATTACAGAATGGTTTTAGGTTATTGTTTGTGTGCTTCTTGTTGATCTTAAACTGTCCTTAATTTGAGCCATGGTGCTGATTTCATAATTTTCGCGAATGGTGGCTAACATCTGACCAATTTAACATGAATGGACTCCACAACGCATCTTGTATATGAGTCCATTAATACATACATAGTTTAATACGGAACAAAGACATCTCATCAAATAGTATTGGCATCAATGAAATATACATGTAACTGTGCAGTCTATTCCAGTCCCATAGACTAATTATCTTACTTACTTAGTCGCTACCCTTCTACCGTGAGGTGTAGAGGTTTGGAAGAGAGAGCGCCAGCCTATTCTATCAGCTGTCTTCTTCCTGGCCTGGTTCCATTCTAGTCCTCGGTCCTTCAAAGATTGTCTAATGTTGTCCTCCCAGCGGACTCTGGGTCATCTTGGAGGTCTGGATCCCTGGCTCTTTGTTTCCCATGCTTGTCGTGGTAGCCGATCTTCTCCCATTCTGCAGACATGGCCAAACCATCTTAGTTGGGACTGTTCTACTTGGGTCTGTAGGGGGTGGCATTTTAGGCCTTGACGTATCGTCTGGTTGCGTACCATGTCTCTTCTTGTTACTTCAACCACCTTCCTCAGACAAATACACCGGGAGAAAAACATTCCCGTAAATATCTCTCTATCTTCACTTCCATAATATATATATTCTGTACTTATCAAATATTCTCCTTTACGAAAATACACTGGAACACACTAGCGAGATGGAAACGACCATCTCGAAGCTCTGCCAGGAACACACTGTCCCGAGATTACAGCTTCTCAGTACAGCTCAGTAAAAATTACTCATGCGCAACTCTCACTAAGAACATTCGACAACTTTCTTTATCCTATTTTTAAAAACAAACTAACAACTAGTCAGTAGAGCTATGTTCAAAAATTACTGAGCCCCAAAGCCTCCAACTAAAAAATCATCTCATCACAAAAAGCGTGCTTACAAGCGTGTGTACAAAAATCCGACCCGTCCATACGAGTCTTTAACACTTAACTCCCAATAACAAAAATATGACTTAACACTGGGTGATGCGCCAGACAACAGAGGGCAGTCCAAGAGGAATAAGATGGACTACATTTTCCACATTGGAAGATCTGGAATATGCAGATGACATTGCACTCATTGCACTCTAGCACATTAACATCAACACATCCAGGAAAAAACGGATAGACTTAGACTAATAAGTTTAGCCAGCAGGTGGGCTTGAATATCAATTTAAAAAAGTCAGAGGTCATGATGCTCAATGTGAGCAACCCTGAGACATATCAGTAAAGAATAAGCAACTGGTTCAGACAGACACCTTCACATACCTAGGATGCATAATAACAACAGACGGAGGCGCACGCAAAGACATCAACATCAGAATGAATAAGGCAAGAACAGCCTTTTTTAGCCTAAACATCTGGATGTCCTCCCAATACAGCACAGGCACAACATTAAGATTATATCAGAGCTGTGTGCTTTCTGTGCTTCTCTATGGTGCGGAATGCTGGAGAGTTACAGAGAAGGAAATGTCGAAATTGTCCTCTTTTCACACAACATGCCTAAGAAAAATTCACCAAATCTTTTGGCCGAATACCATCACCAACCAAGATCTGCTTACTCGGAGTAAGCAAGAGGACATGCACACCATCATAGTTGACATACGCTGGAGCTGGGTTGGCCATGTCCTCAGAAGAGACCCCTATGCCATCACAAGAACAGCTATGCTTTGGACCCCTGAAGGAAAACGAAAGAGAGGCCGACCAAAAACAACCTGGCGGAGGACTGTGGAGGCTGAGATGCAAAGAATGAACCAGAGTTGGGGCACTGTACGAAGGATGGCCGCCGACCGAGCAAAGTGGAATCAATTTGTTGTTGCCCTACAAGACGCCACTAGGCGTGATGGCCACTGACTGCTTTGATGGTCGATGGCTAAGGATCAAAGAAGAAGGTGTTGGTCACGCAGAGGTCATGATGGACACACATTTTCAAGAGCTGTTGTCCATTTTCATTCATCTTGCCAATACCAAACTTGCTCAGACATGAAGGCCATGAAACATCGGCACCCACTCTTGCGTTAAAGTCGCCAAGGAGAACAAGCTGCTCTTGCCTAGGTATGCTTTTGATGACTGCAGCTAGATTCTCGTAGAACTCATCTTTAGCTTCTGAGGCAGAGTACAGAGTAGGAGCATTCACACTGACAAGGGTGATGGGACATGCACTAGTTTGCAGGCGGAGCGTTAACAGGTGGTTCTGGTCCATTCTCACCTGGTTCAACCATATTAGTTTGCGATTTTTTTACCGCTAAACGTACTCCGTGTTCTCTAGTTTTATTTAAGCGTGTTTCCTGAAGTACAGCTATATCCACCTGAAGTCATTTAAGCTTGTCATTGATTACGGTTGTCTTCCTGACATTGTTTATGTCCTGTAGGTTTTTGGATAGTCCAGTCAACATAATCCGGACGTTCCAGCATCCCAATCTGAGAGTTTGTTTATTTCTATTACTTCTTGTTTTGTGGTAATTGCTTGGTGCAAAATTTTCTGTCCACAGTTCGGGTTTGACCCTAATCCCCACGCACCCAATCAGGAAAGCAGACAGTGGCGGGATATTCCGCAAAATGCTTAAAACCGGTAACTGCAACTTCCCGTGTTTTGCCGACACCTGTAGGGTGAAGCTGAAGTGTCCTCTCCAAAGCGCGAGCTTGAGCACAGTTATGTGGTGATCAAGCTGTTGCCCATGCAGCATTTACCCCTCTCCATGCAGCCGGTGATTCAAAGGAACGGCAGTAGCCGATACAGTTTGGTATCAGCCACGTTGCAGGAGTTGCCAGAATAATGTTGAATCAACATTAGACTGCCTTAGGGACTGTGACTCCGGATTTATTCTCGGGGTTTACTCCTGAACCCTTTTCCATAAGTGGATATTCCCGCAAGGCAGCGGTGGTGTCAATTCAAAGTTTTACCTTCTTTTAGATGAGCTACCAACCAAGGATCACAAGCCCTATCTGCCCGAAGCTGCTGGTTTTAAGGTGCCAGTGGCTCGCCTTTGTCCCTTCTCCCGTCAGTGGAAACATTTCCGCCATGCTCAAATTGACCTGGGCTTGGTTATCAGAGGTTATTTGAGGCGTGTGCCATAGAAGTATTTATCTGCAGTAAGAGCTTATCCTCACTACAACTCCGGGCTATAACACCCTTCGGAACCTCAGAATAGTGTTCCACAAACTGTCAACGATTCAAAAGTGTTGTGGTCCAATGAATCACATCTCATTGTAACATCACCGGCAATGAAGAGGCTGACAAAGGAAAGTGGAAATCTACCTCAGCCTGATGCAAGCGTAACGTTCGAGGTGGAAACGAATTTTATCAGAATCAGATACAGAAACAAATGGGATGTAGAACATCCAGGTCACACAAAATGATGCATACTACCAGCTCAACAGAGGAGAACAAGTGATAATCTTCAGACTCCTCACTGGCCACAACAGATTGAGATACCATCTATTCAACAAGCTAAAGATAGGAACTGCCGATCAGTGTAACTGTGGCACTGATAAAATGACTTCTGAACATTTACTTTAAAGTTGCCCAACATACTGTAGTGGGTTTGATGGTATTGTATGATGGTGGTATTACTACGTGTGATGCATGAGGTCAGCTGTGAAGGCTCCTGAGATAAAATGTAGCTGTGACTTGTCAGAAGGCCCTTCTTGCTACCACTACGACCTCACACCTATCTTTTTTTACTAATGAATGTGGCTACGTTAAATGTCTAGGGTAATGATGTGTAATGTGTTGTGGTAGTTTACAGACACACACACAGATATTTACTAAGTCTAATAATATTAATAAAATGTTATAATACACGGAACTAACTCAGTTGTGTAAAATTTTGATAGTAATTTTCTTACATTTATTTGTTCTGGACCAAGGTTTTATTTTGGCCAGAACATATGAAAGGTTTATCAATTATGAAAGAAATGCATGAATATTACATAATAAATGCAAGGTGTGTACATATATATGTTACTAGACTAGTTAATATTATTATTGTTTACAGTATTAATCTATGTGGGAGAACAGTTAATGGATGTGTTGTTGGGGTGGCCTCATCACTCCCTGTCTATGGCGATTACACATTGTCCAGTTAATTGATGGAATTTTTATGGGTGTGTTAGGAAATAAGTTGAGTTGGTGAACTCTCAGCAGACCAGGCTCTCACGTAACTTGAAGGTGTAGCTCTGGTGCTGAGATCTGGTGGCCCCACCTCTCCGTGCTTGGGGGCAATATCAGAAGTCTGTTGGCCCCACCTCTCCGTGCTTGGGGGCAATATCAGAAATATGGTGGCCCCACCTCTCCGTGCTTGGGGGCTATAATAGGCTGCTCTGACCAAATATTACTGCACGGGTCCACTCTGGTAAAATTCAACAACTCATTTGACACCGCATTGGTGCCAACTGAAACTCACAGCTCTGCAATCAAAGTATTAGTCATGTGTCAGAATTCCATCCTCTAACCATTTCTGGACACAACACTACACAACAACAACACCACATAGACGGGTCAGATCTTTCTGACCAAACAACACATCTTACCAAGTTGGTTTCACATAGGATAAGTTCTCCCAGACTACAGATTCTGAAATATGTTCATTAGTTTCCTGCCATAGAATAGGATAGGTGATATGTTTCACTGATCTCAACACTTGATCTGTCCTTCCTAATCCTTGCTGGAGTTTATGTATTTTATTTGTCTCTAGACCCTGAACTGGGGCGGGGGGTCTAGAGCGAACCCTTACTTGTTGTAAGGAACAGATTATGCTATTGCAGTATCAAATCACTCGAACCTTAAACAAATATTAAAATGTACAAAGAAATAGTTTCAGTCTTACCAGAATTATGAATATAGTACACAGTTAAATAAATGCTAGCAAAACTCAGCTGAGCTGCTGGCCTTATGATGGCGTCCCTCTAAATATTTCAATAGCTTCGGGGAATTACACCACTTAATAAGTCACTGTGTCTACAAGGACAGCTAATACTGAATGGCACAAAATGCGCGTCTGAGCGCCGATAATATCTTCATCTAGGGCCAATCACTGCCTTTTCTTTTTTCAAATTCAAATATCCTACCAAAAGTCATTTCAGTCAGACCTCAGTCAAGTATGCCTTATTGTCTGTTGGTCCGTCCGTCTCTACTTGCGTTTCACAAAAAAACACACTTGTTTTTTGAACCAACCCTGCCTTCCCCTACACAATTTTGCCTTTAAAGTTATTTTTAGCCACAATTCACCATCCCACCCCGTCTCTTCTTTCAAACTAGATTTTAGCACTTGCGTCTTCAAGGCCACAATTTTTTGAAAATTAGTGAAATGTTTTATCTCAATGCAGACGTTCGCTGATATGAACAACACAGTCTTTTGTCAATATCTTTCGTATTATCTGTCCGTCTGTATAAATGAAAGCATATTATTTCACTGCTCAAGATGGGCCATCCGGCCAGCTAGGTTTTATATTCCTAACATTATTATTAAGAAAAGTTACTTTTCAAATATTTTCTAGAATCTTCTGGCGTTCATCACTGCATTCAAATAAACGGGCTAAGTTATAGCAAAAGCGTCCAAGAAATGACTGTGGCGTATAATATCCAAGGTCCCTTTTGTCGATTTCTTTACTTTATGTCAACTTGGGGACGTGACTTTTTCCTCCTTTCCCCACCACTTGCGCCTTTTAGCATTGCTAGTTTCAAGCACGCGTTCAGTCAGATTTTTCCTTTTGATCTCCGTTCCCTTTTGCCTTCAAGTCTAACAATTTAATTTCCATGGCGGGTGATGACCCGCGGAGTGGGCGATCATGTATTCTAGCAGCTTACGCATTAGTTTTTATCCCTACGTTGTATCATTGGAGATATTTTAACGTTGTATCATTGTTAATTTTGTGACACGCGGAACAGAGAAAACGCATATGGCTGACACCAATACCATTCGTGGAAAAGCTCTACGGAGATTCAAATAGCCTCAAACTGACTACTGCTTTCTTTGAAAACATTCAAGTGGACGTCTGAGAGTGTATGAAGAAGAAGACGAAAGAAAGCCCTCTGGACTGTGTTCTCCATTTTGCCCGAATCGATATCTAACCCTCCAACTAAGATGGTTTGGCCATGTCTGCAGAATGGGAGAAGATCGACTACCACGACAAGCATGGGAAACAAAGAGCCAGGGATCCAGACCCCCAGGACGACCCAGAGTCCGCTGGGAGGACAACATTAGACAATCTTCGAGGACTAGAATGGAACCAGGCCAGGAGGAAGACAGCCGATAGGATAGTCTGGCGCTCTCTCTTCCAAACCTCTACACCTCACGGTAGAAGGGGAACGACTAAGTAAGTAAGTAAGATATCTAACCCACAGCCAGTTAAGTCGGCCGCGTCTTTAGGGGTTTTGATTAGAGTTTGGTTTAGTTTTAGAAATGCTAGACCTAACACAAAAACTCTGATTCTGTAGAATTTTTGTATTCTGTTTAGCATTTTAAAATCTAAACCCAACTCTAATCTCAACCCTCAACCCCTAACTCAATAGGCCACCGAATAATGACTGACTGGGCTAGATTTGTTGCACGTATCTCTTTTTCGCCTGCAATCATAACTTGCCATACACTTTTATCAATAAGCACATCCGACATTTCGCGTATGTGCAAAAGTGTAGCACATGCGTTGTCATCGCACTCACCCATAGAATCGGTTTTGCCACAGTTATCTACACATAGGCCTACTACACTGCGTAACATGATTTGTTTGCGGTTTCAATGTCATTGGTTAGAATGCACATAAACAAAGATTCTACCTAACATTAATCCTAACCCTACCCCTTTCCCACCTTATTGATGCATAATAAATTTAAAAAAAAACCGAAATAAACAACCCACAAGACATCATCATACGCTACATTATAAATAATGAAAAGTAAACTTCCAGCTTGTCCATCCTGAGTGCGTAATCAAACTTATAAGAATAGCCATTTGGGCTAAAGACGACCACACGGCCTGCAGTGCTTCACTTCAACCAATTGTTTTATGGGCTTGTGATTCATCCATAACTGTAGAACAGGTCAACACCCTTTTCCCTCTTGTTAACAACATGGCAGCTGTGAGAGGTTTTTTTTTTAAAAATTGTGTTGTGTTTTGATTTGCTTTTTTTTTTTAAAAGGGGAGGGGGGGGGCACACATACATTCACACAATTTACATTTTTTATTTACTCTATTTGGAGTGAGAAGATGATACAGTATTTCAATATCGGAAATCATAATTATTATCTTCAATTAACTACACTATATATTGTAATTATAATCCATCAAGGATTGAACGGGATATTTTTTCCTTAAAAAAAAAAAATGAACTGTGGGAAGTCTTCATTGACGCCATCCAAATAAGCCACCCATGTCGTTAGGGTTATGGTTAAAGCGAGAATGAGGAACCCTGACCCTTAACCCTATTTCTGTTGTTCTGAATTCATTTTTTAAGGAACAGCCGGCACACTAGACTTCACTTCAACCCATTTAAACTTGCTGTAAACTCACATCTTTTTAAATAATAAATTGTATTAAAGACACTCTCAGACGTCAACTTGAATATGTTCAAAGATAGCAGTGGTCAGCTTGAGGCTTTTTCTATCTCCATAGAGCTTTTCCAAGAATGGTACTGGTGATGGCCACATGTACTTTCTCTGTTCCTCATATGTTGAGCATCTTTGAAGCATATGTTCTGCACAGTCATTTTATCGGTGCCACAGTCACACTCATTGGTAGTTCCTATCTTTAGCTTGTTGAATAGGTGGTATCTCAATATGTTGTGACCCATGTGGAGTCTGGAGATTATCACTTGTTCTCTTCTGTTGAGCTGGTAATATGCATAATTTTTTGTGTGGACTGGATGTTCTGCTTCCCATTTGCTTCTATATCTGCTTCTGATAAAACTATTTGCCTCTTCAAAAGTTATACTTGTAAGGCTGAGGTAGCTTTCCACCTTTCTTTGCCAGTCTGTCAGCTTCATCGTTGCTGGAGAGGTTGCAGTGAAATGGGATCCACTGTACTACAACTTGTTTGAATCTGTGGCTCAGTCTGTGGAGTACTACTCTTAGGTCACCCAGATCTGCATTGTTCTGGCTCGACAGTGTTGCAGTTACTGACAGTGCACCTGCATTTACTCACAGCGCACCTGCAATTACTGACAGCACACTTGTAAAGAAAGCAACTTGTCTCTCTGTGCTTTCCTCTGTCATTAGGACTTGTGCTGCAGTTTTCAAGGCCTCTGCCACTTCTCTGAAGTTGTTTGAGAATTTTCCTATTGCCACTGATAGCTTTTTTTGTGTACCAGTGCTTAAATTCAGAACCACTCCTCCGCCTCCATATTCTGTTGCATGCGTTGCTGATCCATCTGTGTAAGCATGGGTCCAGGTGTTGCTTGGGTAATGTTTCTGTATGTATTCTGTGGTTGTTGCTCTTCTCTCTGCTGTAGTCTGGCTCTTTTTTCTCTCAATGTTTTCTATCATTTCTGGGAAGCGCTGTTGTTTCCAAGCTGGGAGCTTGTGTGCAGTATAGATGGGTTTAGCTGTTGTTTCCAAGTTAGGAGCTTGTGTGCAGTATAGATGGGTTTAGCTGTTGTTTCCAAGTTGGGAGCTTGTGTGCAGTATAGATGGGTTTAGCTGTTGTTTCCAAGTTGGGAGCTTGTGTGCAGTATAGATGGGTTTAGCTGTTGTTTCCAAGCTGGGAGCTTGTGTGCAGTATAGATGGGTTTAGCTGTTGATATCGCATTTATGAGATCTGCTCTCTTTGTTTTGACTGATTCTACAAAGTTGCTTCGCTTGAGTCTTCCCCTTCTAAGACCATTTATTCTATGGTACATTGGGTGATCTTGTAGTCTCCTGAATTTCTCAGCTTGTTTCTGGGCCCTCCTATCTCTTCTATCCTCCATTGGTTGAAGATATGTAATCTTTTTGAGTTCTTTAATACGTGTTGTCTTCATGCCTCCATTTATCATTCTCATTGCTTGATTTTGGAGTCTATTAATTTTATCATCCTGGCATACGTTCTTCCCATTTAGCACTGGTTTGGAGCCCTGTGGTTTATTTGAGAGGGAGAACCCTGTGTATGCTGTTTTCCCTTCATTTATCTTCATTAGCCTTGCTCTGGCCCACTTCTCCAGTGATGTTAGGGCTTCCTGCATCCGAAAGCTTGCCGCAGTGATATAGTATTAAAGAATTGAATTGGATATTATTTATTTCAGGGTTTTTATTTTATTTTAATAAGTTTAAAATTATTTTCATGGTTATCAATACTGAATTCTTCAGATGAAACATATTGGGTTGAATGCAGATGAAAGGGACATATGTGCCATGTGTCTCCCTATTTTGCGATTTCATTGGCTTATACTAAGGATGTAGTTGCAGAAAGATATTTCCTAGCGCTTCACTTAACTCTAACCCTGGTTTAAGTTTTAAAAAAAAAATAACGTACATAAAACACTGAAGCCGTATTGTAGGTCCCTCTTGTCTTCATTTAGACCAACACATGTTAATGTGCCTCTCATTTCTTCAGAGTTCCATCAGTTAATATTTACACGGATAATGCTGCTTTTATTGCTCTCATTCACACAATACTCCTTTGTCAGAAGTCTTTCTTTATTGAAATTTTCAAATGCTCAAATTAAAAATTAAGCCATGTGGGGAAGGTTAGCAAAGAGAAGAAACATATTATTTAGGTATTGGATTCAAAGGACTTCACACTACTGTCATATGCATTCTAGGGCTGGATTTCTAACCATGATGCAAAGGAATTCATGCTGCTCTTTCAAGGTTAGAAATCAAAGACCCTGAAACACCTCAACATGATGCATCCTATAAACAGTCAACCTTGAGTTGCATGGCCAGCACTTTAGGGATCGACTAGCCACATCAAAGTGACCCATCATCATGATTCCCCCTGCGGTGAAACATGTTGAGAACCCAGCATTACACACTAAGCTTGGGACATCACTTGAGCCACCGGACTTAACTCCCGCTTGTATCTTGCTGACTGCCTGCAGAAACATCTAACAATGAGTTTGTGACAGGCAGGGGGGGGGGGGGTCTGGTAAGTGGCTCTGTGCAGCACATGATGATTGCCTGAGAGAGCCAAAAACCAGAGCACGTAATTTTAACCCTGCTGTTGCTGTCTATTTAGCATATATATTAAAGACATCAACCTGTTTAATTATGTTGATAGTCTAAGAAAGGGAACTGGTGATTTACGTTAATGACAGGATTGATTCCTGGTTATCTTCCCCTTGTCTTATGTTGAGCTGTGTTTTAAATTGTTGTCATGTCTTAAGTTACTATTCACATGACCATATACGGAGTGGCTTTGCCTCTCGCTTGAGGAAACGCCCTGGTCTTGTGTTTAAGTTTTGCTCAGGTCTGTGCTGTTTGCACATGCGCAGGTTTTTGGCGCAAAGATCGGGACTTCCGTCTTGTACCAGTGTACCCTGGGCGTTGTGATCGGGCAGAGGTCCGAAGATTTTCCTTGCCATCTTTTTCGGAGATTTGGAAGTTCATTGTATGACTGAGATGTCATCTTTCCTTCCCCAGTTCATTCTGTATGCCAGGAATGGCAGTGTGGTGTTTAGTGTTTTTCTAGGATTCTGAACAAAGGTAATAAAGTCATTTATGATCTTTCGTATGCCTAGAGTATAGAAATACATTTCGGCGACATGTTGAACAGACCTCACAGCTGATATATTATATAGAGCCCCCATTGTTGGTGCTTGATACGGGAGCTAAGACCAAGCGTCTTTTGAACATTAGAGCCCAGATAAAGTTATCTACTTGAGTAGAGGATTGGCAGGAATATGTACACGAAAAGTTAAAACACCAAGGTTACCTAATATTTGAGGTCAGCTACTTGCGGCCTGATGCTGTCGCCATAAAGGTCCGTGGTTACGGCCTTTATTCTTCATGAGAAGAAGTTCCTGGCATGTGATACCAGAAACAGTCATAGCCTTTTGTTAGGCCATTGAAACCGCCCTTCCCGTGCGGTATATTTGCAGAGGGGTACCTGACGGGTTCTGTCAGGGTACCAGAACTTCAGTAGATGAAAGCAGAAAGTAGATTGACAATTCATCATTGTTGGCACCATGTATCTGAGCTGATGCAAAGGGTTAACTACAATTACCATCATATAATGTCCATGATTATTATACCATTGACTGTGTCGTCCATACTATGAAACGTCGTATAATAATTATTGTGAAACGTCAGCAGCATTACCTACCCTCACTGACTTCTGCATGTGGGTGAGTGGGTTCAGTGTGCAGCTGTCCAAGAACCTAGACGCATTCGCCTACACCCACACTTACCACATCATCCCACATGATATTACAAGTACTACACGCCTGAATACATGTATGCTGTTTGTGTGTGAGTGTCTTCATTACACCCTGACAGCGCCTCATGCTGTGGACCCAGATATTCACTGCAACATCGAACTGTTCAGGTGACAAAACGACACGCCCACTCTACGACACTTTAATACGAACAAACAGACTTTTACTTCTGGTGGCCAGATTCGTGGGTTTTTTCAGCTACACAGGACAGTGGTAAATAGGTCAACGACTGCTGACCCACATAAACACTGATGTTAGCATTTTATGATATTGCTACATGGACCACAGCTACTACAGAAGTAGAGGATATTGCTACATGGACCACAGCTGCTACAGAAGTTGAGTGACACTACTACGAATAAGTGTTCTACTGCAGTTCTACAGACGATGTCCATTTATGTGTGCGAGCAAGTTACATCGTTTACTGTCAAGCTCTTAGTGTAAACAATTCAGCTGTTTGTTTACATACTACATTCTACAGACATAACAACGTTGGATCTTCTGGTCGCAACTGGTTGTCGAGAATGTCACAGTAGCTGTACGTTTGAAGACCACTGTATATTGTCGTCGGTCGGTAACCATCGACGGTGGATCTTCCATTTCATTGCTGTTCTATATTGTACTTCGGTGTTGACAAAAAACCAGGATTGTACTTTAAGATAAGTGGCAGTTCGTTTTGGAAACTAGGCCGTTATATTGATTGTAACTGAGCTTTTTTGCAAAACATTCTATTATATGCTTTCTGTTGTGTTGCATGTGTAGATTAGTGTGTTTATTTCTGCGGGTCTGGTTGGGTCAGTGACTCCAATAGAATATCCCACATAACCGAGGGTCTATTGTGAGCGTTCTGTTAGGGAACTTATCGTGAGTTTCCCATCTGTGGACATTTATTGCGACTTTGTTGCTTACACGATATTTGTTGTTAGTTGTGACGAGATGTGTTAGTGTCGTTTTCGTTATTTTTCTCCATTTTTCAATTTTGTTCTGATTTGTTTGTATTTGTCTGCCTTCTCTTTTCTATTGTTTATTTCTATACACCCTTTATATTTATACACTGTGTTGTGTTTGTATTATTGTGATTTTTCGCAGTTATCATTACAATTTTTTGTAACATTTTCTTTAGTTTAACGTTTCAGTTTAGTTGACTTCTGCGAATGTTTTCGATTGTCCAGATGTTTGTCTTTGTTTAATTAATGTTGTATTTTGTTATCATATACAGTCTACATATATACTGGATCATGTACTATTATTAATATGATGCACATTAGATACTGAGGAGATTAATGGTGTCATTATAAACAAGGTAATTATACAAAGTCTTTGTCAAAGACTTGTCTCCCACTGAGATTGGGATATTGTGTATTATTATTTCAGAGGTATTGATAGCACATTATTGGAACATAATGTGTACATTGGATTACTTTATCCAGCAAGGGATAACCCTTGGCAAAACTGGTGAGAAATTGGAAGAGTTTGCACTTACTCAATACGACAAGGCGCAAAAAGCAGAAGAGAAAAAACAAAAAGCTGAGGAGAAAAGATTGGAAAAAGAAGCTAAAGAGAAAAAGTTACAGCAACAAAGAGAA
The DNA here is from genome assembly GCA_024509875.1 of Oreohelix idahoensis. NCBI lineage: Eukaryota > Metazoa > Mollusca > Gastropoda > Stylommatophora > Oreohelicidae > Oreohelix > Oreohelix idahoensis. Next base: position 43,861 of record JAMPIV010000238.1, read on the forward strand.
GCTGAAGAGAGACAAAGGGAATTTGAAGAGAAAAAGTTACAAAGAGAAGCTGAAGACAGAAAAATTCAGCAGGAAAGAGAAGAGAAAAAGTTACAAAGAGAAGCTGAAGACAGAAAAATTCAGCAGGAAAGAGAAGAGAAAAAGTTACAAAGAGAAGCTGAAGAGAGAAGAATTCAGCAGGAAAGAGAATTTGAAGACAGAAAATGGAACATGAAGAAAAACTCTTGGCTTTGGAGATTGAGAAATCAAAAGTGATGAATATGAGTTGTTCTCAAGTGACTTCTAGTAAGACAGATCATAATACTTATAAAGTAAAGCTACCTCCTTTCAGTGTTGCAAAGGACGATATAACGTTCTATCTTGATAGATTTGAACTTTCGTGCGTATTGCATAAGGTAGATAAGGAAAAGTATGTCGGTCAACTGTTGGATACACTTACAGGTGAACCATTAAATACAATAATGGCAATAGATGAACCTGACAAGACTAACTATGAAGTGGTCAGAGCAACCTTATTAAAGAGGTATCAACTTAAAGAAGATGATTATCGTCTTCGTTTTAAGAGTATGTTACCAGAAACTGGGGTTGAGTTCTCAGACTTTATTACAAAGATACGTCTTACTTTCACTCGATGGATTGAGTTGTCTAAGACTGAAAATACATATGGAGCACATATGGACTTATTACTTAGGGACAAAGTAATGTCATCAGTTAGTGAGTCCTTTCTTGTCTTCATACATGAACGTAAACCTAAAAACATAAAAGACATGGAACAATACTGTTGCCAGTATGTCACTGCACACCCACAACAAACGATTAGTAATTCTAAGATTAAAGAGGGTTTGCCCGTGGCTTCTGCAACACCATATGGGCCTAATTTTCAGGGTAAATTTAAAGGCAATAAACGCAACTGTGATAAGAAAAGTAATATTATTACGGACAGGATCCGGGTGATCTATCCCACAGTGGTTCGTCTTCAAAGAACTGGGAGGTGATCTGACAGCCCTCGTAATTTTGGTTCCGGCAATTATGGGAACTTTCGTAGGGGTAGCCACAATAGAAACTATCCTAGCTATCATAATTTTGCAGGGAAACAGCAAAGTCAATCTGGTAGATATTATAATCAAAGTGTAAATCACAATCACAATTGTGAAAACTGCGGTGCAAACCAAAGCAAAAAGTCAAATAATAATTCCAGAGGACATAATAGTCGGGGTAGATGTCAACACAACAATAATAGATCATGTCATCATGCTAATTGTGCTCAACAAGAGTCACAGGTAGTAATGAATCTAATGATAATAAAGCTAACCCATGTGCTGTCACATGTTCTGCCTTCGATTATGGGAGAGCATCTCAATGCCCTCAGTGCACTACTTTGTTTGAACCTACTACCATATCTACCTTGAGTTGTGGCCATCCTCTACCCGCTCTTCATGCTGCAGCGGCGCATGACGGGAGAGGATCTCTTCTCTTACATAGGGGTCTAGTGAATAAAAATCCAGTCTCAGTTCTCTTTGATTCTGGATGTACTACTATTGGGGTTAAACAATCTCTCGTAGATCCTTCCTGTGCCACTGGAAAGGTAATCAAATGTGTAACATTTGGTGGCACAGTAGAAAAATACTCGACTGCTATCATACACATAGCTACTCCTTTCTTTACGGGAGATGTCCACGCATGCCTGCTGCCGAATCCTATTGCGGATCTTATTGTCGGGCGTATACACGGGGTTAAGGAATGTACCCTGCAGCAAATTGTTGCCTGGGAAGAAGATAATATGGAAATTGCTAATGCAGTTGTCTCGAGAGCACAGGCTCATAATATACCTCCGTCTTCATCGACCGAAGGTGATGAAGTACTTGATCAAGATGATCATTCGTTAATTTCGCGTGACTCTTTTATAAAAAGTCAACAAGAGGACACTTCTTTAAAAAAATTCTTCGTTCTGGTTAAAGATGGTGATCCAAATCAGAACACAAATCGCAAATCTTGGATCACTATGAAGAATGGTGTTCTAGTGCGTATGTTACAACACTGAGACATGTCTATACACTCACAAATTCTTGTACCCAAAAGTATGAGAGTTCGTATACTGCAACATGCTCACGACTCCCAATGTGCGGGTCATATGGGATTTTCACGTACTAAGTCGAGAGTTCTTGCGGCTTTCTTTTGCCCATTCGTACATAGAGACATACGTCTTTATTGCCGCTCGTGCAAAGTATGTCAAGAAGTCAAGTCGAAAGGTCCTCGCTATGCAGCACCTATACAGGCTGTTGACATTCCTATTCGTCCTTTTCAAAAAATGGCGATAGATATCATTGGTCCTTTTAAAATCAAATCAGCCAGAGGACACCAATTTATTCTTACATGCGTAGACATGTGTACTCGTTGGCCAGAGGCCATCCCTCTTAAGAGCATTTCTACTGCCGATATTGCAGACGCTCTTTGGGTGATATTTTCACGTCTGGGATTTCCTAGAGAAATCTTGTCAGACCATGGCACCCAACTGATATCTGACACTATGTCAAAAGTGATGTCTACTCTTAATATTGAGAGGTCTTTGAGTAGCATCTATCACCCGATGTCTAATGGGTTAGTCAAACGTCTCAATAGAACCGTCAAAAATTTGCTTGGGAAAATAACTGAGGATCATCCTCAGGATTGGGACAGAGTCTTACCCGCGGCTCTCTTTGCATACAGAGAGGTTCCTAATGAACACACCGGGTTTTTTCCTTTTGAGCTCGTCTTTGGTGCGCGTCCGCGCGGCCCTATGTCTTTGCTTCACGACCTTATAGCTGCCGATGATATCAGTGATGACACACAATCTTCTTATGAATATTTCATTGCACTCAGGCAGAAAATCATTGAAGCATGCAAATTAGCAACTTCTGCATCGGAATTTGCTAAAGAAAAGGCAAGGCAATTTGCAAATAAAAATAGATGCCTGCGACAACTTTGTCCTGGTGACAAAGCATTTGTATTACTCCCTACCAGGGAAAATAGACTTCTCATCGGATGGAAAGGTTCTTTTATGATTGTCTCTAAAATTTCTGATGTTGACTATGTTGTCGATATAGACAGGAAACATAAAACCTTTCATATAAACATGCTTACGAAATTTTTTGAACGTCCAGAATACTTGCAACCTATCTTTCAAGCGACGGATGACACTCCAGTCCCTCATGGTTATTACTCATCTCTGTCAGTTATACTGGATGAAGAATCTACTTTCTCGGACGTTAATCTTCCTCTTCCGATGATTCCACTTCATTCTACGGAATCATGGAAAAATGTTGCTATTTCTCCAAGATTGTCTACTGAGGAACTGCTACAAGTCTATTCCACGTTACAAACATTTCAGGATGTTCTCACAGACATTCCTGGACACACATCAGTCATTAAGCATGACATAATACTTACTGACCATACTCCTATCAGGGTCAGACCTTACCCTATTCCTATTCATTTCAAAACACAGGTCGAGAAAGAATTGGATGAAATGATACAGTTAGGGATAATTGAACCATCCAATTCGGCATACTCATCGTCTATGGTTATTGTTCGAAAGAAAGACAATAACATACGCCTTTGCGTCGATTACCGTAAACTAAACCAAGTAACAAAATTCAATGCTGAACCTATGCCTCTATTGGATGAGCTACTTACTAGACTTTCTAACTCGTTTCTTCACCAAACTCGACTTGTCTAAAGGTTATTGGCAAGTTCCTCTAACTGAACGAGCCAAACCTCTCACTGCTTTCTCTACACCCAGCGGCTTGTTCCAATGGAACTTCATGACTTTCGGCCTAATGAATGCCCCAGCTACATTCGTACGCATGATGCGTCGAATTCTTTCACATCGTTCTGATGTTATTGCATACTTGGACGATATCTGTCTTTTTAGTGATTATTGGGAAGATCACTATTTGGGTTTATGTGAACTGCTGTCCACTCTGCGTGAGCATAACTTGACAGCTAAATCCTCTAAAGCCTATGTTGGATTTAGTGAAATTTCTTTTCTTGGTCACCGTGTTGGACATGGTCTCTTGAAGACATAGGACCACAACACTTCTAAGATACTCAACATCACTATTCCTAAGACAAAGAAACAGATCCGTAGTCTCTTAGGCCTAATACAGTTCTACGGAAGATTCATCCAGAATCTTTCTTCTATTACGGCACCACTCTCAACCCTATTGAAGAAAGGGTCTCCTAATGTGGTGCGCTGGTCACAAGAATGCCAATCTTCATTGCATCAGATTAAGTAATTATTTTCATCTCCTCCTATCTTAAGACTTCCTACAGCTGATAAGACGTTTGTCCTTCGTAGTGACGCCTCATTGACAGGGATCGGGGTGGCACTGATGCAAGAGTATTCAGACACTCTGCATCCAGTAATGTGCGTCTCTAGGAAACTAAATGCGGCAGAAAGGAATTATTCCGTTCTAGACCGAGAATTATTGGCTATGGTCTGGGTGATTCTTAAACTGCAAAGATTCCTTCTCGGCGCGCATTTCATAGTAAAAACCGACCAAAAAGCTCTCGCAGCTATGAAGAGTAAGGATTTGAAGAGCTCAAGATCCACTCGATATGCTATTGCTCTTCAACCTTTTCATTTCACGGTACGAGCTATCCGTGGTTCGGATAATGTGATGGCAGACATATTGTCGCGATGCCCACATGAATCTACTTAACTCTCATGTCTAGATCTCCTGATATATATCTAGATTTACGTCTGTACCTTACAATAACATGCTACTAGAACATTTATGTCACTTTACTTAAATCCAGTGTTATGAAGTGTATGATTTCTTTCTCTGTTACCGTTCTTAGTATAACAGAGAAGGTTTAGTTACAACGATATAAAGGTTGGAAATTATTACGGCCACACTTAATAAGGTAGAAATATAATAGTGACTATGGTACATTATAACATTCTAAGAATTGTATTATTTGTATTGTTCTCAGCAAACCAGTAGTTTGTCCGGGAGTGCCGTCACAGATTTATCTTGATGCTTTAGGACTTCCTTGCTGTCCATTTGGATGCTGCTTACAAGCGACCTCTGGACAAAGCTTCTGAGATTATCGCCTGTTAGTTAGAATGTATACCTATATAGTCACATTGATGTGAAATTACTGTATAAATTTTGTATTAATCATCTATTGGACAATAATGAGTTTATGGCATTAGTCTTTGAAAGATTTCTATGCTAATGTGAGAGATAATGACATTCACCATTGCTTCTCATATTGATATGATTTTTCTCGATATGTATGTAATTATTGTTAGCATTGCCTGGATCTTTGGGTTTTTTGGGTGGCACCTCCCTGGATATGTTTTATTTGGAGAAAATATATTTTCTCTTGTCTTGTGAGATATCTGTTGTTCTCACCAAACGCGCTATTGTGCGTCGATTGGGTCTGACATTATGTCGTTATATTTTTATTGATCCTTTCATCGGCGCATCATTCATGCGTTATTAGCTTGTTGCATCTTGCTCAGTGATGTATTTCCCCCCCAAAAATGTGTTTCATTTTTTTCCCGGGGGGGGGGGGAGGAGGGTGCGGTAATCTGTTGCTGTCTATTTAGCATATATATTAAAGACATCAACCTGTTTAATTATGTTGATAGTCTAAGAAAGGGAACTGGTGATTTACGTTAATGACAGGATTGATTCCTGGTTATCTTCCCCTTGTCTTATGTTGAGCTGTGTCTTAAATTGCTGTCATGTCTTAAGTTACTATTCACATGACCATATACGGAATGGCTTTGCCTCTCGCTTGAGGAAACGCCCTGGTCTTGTGTTTAAGTTTTGCTCAGGTCTGTGCTGTTTGCACATGCGCAGATTTTTAGCGCAAAGACCAGGACTTCCATCTTGTACCAGTGTACCCTGGGCGTTGTGATCGGACAGAGGTCCGAAGATTTTCCTTGCCATCTTTTTCGGGGATTTGTAAGTTCATTGTATGACTGAGATGTCATCTTTCCTTCCCCAGTTCATTCTGTATGCCAGGAATGGCAGTGTGGTGTTTAGTGTTTTTCTAGGATTCTGAACAAAGGTAATAAAGTCATTTATGATCTTTCGTATGCCTAGAGTATAGAAATACATTTCGGCGACATGTTGAACAGAGCTCACAGCTGATATATTATATAGAGCCCCATGGTTGGTGCTTGATACGGGAGCTAAGACGACGCGTCTTTTGAACATTAGAGCCCAGATAAAGTTATCTACTTGAGTAGAGGATTGGCAGGAATATGTACACGAAAAGTTAAAACACCAAGGTTACCTAATATTTGAGGTCCGCTACTTGCGGCCTGATGCTGTCGCCATAAAGGTCCGTGGTTACGGCCTTTATTCTTCATGACAAGAAGTGCCTGGCATGTGATGCCAGCAACAGTCATAGCCTTTTGTTAGGCCATTGAAACCGCTCTTCCCGTGCGGTATATTTGCAGAGGGGTACCTGACGGGTTCTGTCAGGGTACCAGAACTTCAGTAGATGAAAGCAGAAAGTAGATTGACAATTCATCATTGTTGGCACCATGTATCTGAGCTGATGCAAAGGGTTAACTACAATTACCATCATATAATGTCCATGATTATTATACCATTGACTGTGTCGTCCATACTATGAAAAGTCGTATAATAATTATTGTGAAACGTCAGCAGCATTACCTACCCTCACTGACTTCTGCATGTGGGTGAGTGGGTTCAGCGTGCAGCTGTCCAAGAACCTAGACGCATTCGCCTACACCCACACTTACCACATCATCCCACATGATATTACAAGTACTACACGCTTGAATACATGTATGTTGTTTGTGTGTGAGTGTCTTCATTACACCCTGACAGCGCCTCATGCTGTGGACCCAGATATTCACCGCAACATTGAACTGTCCAGGTGACAAAACGACACGCCCACTCTACGACACTTTAACACGAACAAACAGACTTTTACACCTGCATATTTGAAGAGCCCCAGTGGATGGCGGGGAATGCACAGTAAGCCCTTTCTGACATGGAACCAGATGTGGTGATTGTTTGAATTCATGTCTGGCCAAGATGGAATGCCTGGGAAAGAAGCTGGAGTTCATGACCAACTCAACAGATTTTTGGAATGGCAGAAAAAGCCTAGATCCACAGTGTAGATATTCCCAAAGATTCTTCAACTTAGCATTGACTGCAAAGGAATGACAAGCTCAGCAACCCTAGTTAATCAATAACAGTCCATCAGGTATGTTGGCTCCAAGAGCAAATTGACAGTATGACCATCATCAACCCTGCGAGGAGAGACTTGTGAAGCGATGATAGAAGCCTGAGTGGCTGTGTTTACTTACTTACTTAGTCGTTCCCCTTCTACCGTGAGGTGTAGAGGTTTGGAAGAGAGAGCGCCAGACTATCCTATCGGCTGTCTTCCTCCTGGTCTGGTTCCATTCTAGTCCTCGGTCCTTCAAAGATTGTCTAATGTTGTCCTCCAAGCGAACTCTGGGTCGTCCTGGAGGTCTGGATCCCTGGCTCTTTCTTTCCCATTCTTGTCATGGTAGCCAATCTTCTCCCTTCTGCAGACATGGCCAAACCATCTTAGTTGGGACTGTTCTACTTGGGCCTGCAGGGGGTGGGATTATAGGCCTTGACGTATCGTCTGGTTGTGGACCATGTCTCTTCTTGTTACTTCAACCACCTTCCTCAGATACCTCATTTCTGGGGTTTGGATCTGGCTTTTGTGGTTTGTCATTGCCCATGACTCGCATCCGTATGTCAAGACTGGGACATAGGTGGAGCAGTGTACTGCCATCTTCTTTCTTCTCGTGATACCACGGATTTTGTTTTAGAGCTACTTATGACCATCCCTTTCTTCTCCAGCTCTTACTTCCATACTTGCAGGTTGGATTGGAGATGTGCCTCTGATTTAGCATTTAGCGCAACATCATCAGCAAATGATAGCTCTGAAATACATACCTGTCTCATTGTCACGAACTAGATTCAAGACTAGAGGCTGTCTAAATAAGAGACAAGACACTAATGGTAAGAAAGACTGAAAAAGATAGATTTATAAGAAAATGATAGTGAAAATGTGAAAAGTTGAAACTATTGGCTCCGAGAATGAGAACCGAGATTGACTCTCCCTCGCCACTCCAGACGTCTTAGATAGCTATTGCCTCAACTGCCTCTTACTACCCTAAGGGGATAAGGTTAAATTAAAATTCATATATACCACGATACAGACAACATATATCTACTGTACGTAAATAAATTGACTGATCCAGACTACAATTTAAAGTTTATTTACACACAAAAAAGAAATCAGATACATGTCAAAGAAATAAAGTGCGTGCAAGCACACATGGAAAACAATCAAACACAGTAAAAAATGATTTATCAACAACCCAACCCTTCACCCACAATTGCCACCTGTATGGGAAAAGAAGTTAAGATTAAACAAAACCACACTGAACTTGGTGGGGTCTCAGATTTCGAGCCTCCATTCCAACCTAGCTATTCTAAATGATAACTCTAATTTCACTGTCAGCTGGAAATTCTGTGAACTGTCTACACAATCTCTGCAAAGACTTCTTTTCTGCACAGCCTATTCTGAAACTTCCGAACACTACTACTCAGCTAACTGCACCACTAAACTTCAGCAGCTGTCCTCTGCTATGATCTATACAAAACGCGTTCTCAGTTCTGTCTTTCTGCTCTAACATCTGTAGAGGGTATTGTAACCCTTTTCCCCTCCACAAATTCTGTAGTTGAGGACTTGGGTTAAAAGACAGGTTGCTGGACTTGAAAATGTAGCTGTTTCACTACTGGCAACTCTGGAATCACCTGCCCGATTACCCCTCTCGGGTTTAGGGATGTCGGCTTTATTATGGCCGAATTTACACGAACCCAACCTCCAGGCATTGTGCCTCCTTTGGAGTTGGTATATCGAGCTTAGAGCTAGAGATTTAAACGATGAACCCGTTCCCGCTGAAGCATTGGCTTCACTGCAAGAGAACTGTTTCGTTCCCGCTGAAGATTTGTACTTCACTGCAAGAGAACTGTTTCGGTCCTTCTGATGCCCACTGGTTTGGCGCCGGTACGACCGCGTCGCCAGTTCTCTTTCGCCTCTGGCGTTGCCTCGTCTCTTCTACTTTTGAGAAGAACGATCTTTCTTGGCAAGCTGCAAGGTGAAAATTGCACCCGTAATTGCGTGCCGTGAAACCGTTTTGCTGTGGGACAAATAATACAACTATTATACCATACGTCAACTTAACACGTCTTTAACATCTATCTCCCTTACTTCCTAACACCCCTGTCTATTCCCGCTCCAGCAACTACATAATATTTCTGCCTCAAAAAGTCAGCTCCCCCCACACAACTCCCTTCTCTTTTCTCTACCGGAGTCCAAAGTAAACATTCCCCAGGTAATACCCTCTCTGGCTCAGATCGTTCGTTCTGCATGACTAGCCACGAGTCACAACAATTTTTCACTGAGGACCACCTGTCCAAAAATACTTTGGGCCACTATTACTACGCTGGTCCTTGATGAATCAATGATCAACACCAGAATAAAATTATACCTCTCTAGGAATCATTAAATTCCCGTACCGTAAAATTAATCACATCCAAAATGTAATAAACAATTATTCCCTTATAAAATTACATCTCTCGTCTTCTGATTACATAGTACAACAATGCACAATAAATACCGTATACCATTTTACGCTAGCATATGCATACTGCCCAAAAGTTATACACAAACCCCGGTTATCAATATACACAAAACCAGGTTATCAATTAAAAACCCATAGTTACACACACGTGCTCCCGCATTCTCACAAGTTACTTCGCTCCTCCTCATCCATCTGAATATCGTCCCGAATTAATATTCATTAAAGAGCAGCACCCACGTGCTTACAATTTCCCAACTCCACTCCCGTGTATATCTATGTAACTTATCATAATTAAACTCTCAATGAAATACAATACACGTGCTCCCGCATATTCTGTAAATTAACATAAATCAGAGATGCGGGTTTCTCCACATACCTTCTTTAAAATAATACAAAGCACGCCCTTAATATCTCAACTCTTAATCCTTCCTAGATACTGCTATTCATTCTAAAAAGTATTATATGGACCTCTTATATTCAATACTTTCTTTAAGAACATAATTGATGGCCATACACGTTAAATAAGTTTTAAAATTAACTTCCCAATGAAAACTTACTGATCGGGCTAGGACTCAATTAAAATCAAATAAAAGTACCACGCTAATAACTAATGGCTTACCCAATTCGAATTTCCCACTTAACGAGCAATCGAAAACCGACTATGGTTACACAACTGGCAGTTTTTCATCAGAGAGAGAGCGGGCTATGAATCTACGTGCGTATATATAATCAAAGACCCCCACGCTGACCTAGTCGACGTCATTTGCTTGGCTTTGTTCTAAGCCCAATGATCGCGCTGCATTTCAATACAGTTTAACCCCGGCCAATCAAAGTTGTAAACAACTCTGACTCATACAGTTACTGCCCGTCAGTATTACGTACGTGGGTAAAAGGTCACTACCCTCATCCCCCATTTAAACAAAGAATGTACTGAAGTACAGCATGCTAATCTAACCGTCGGGAAATAATGCTCACCCCTCTACTGCTTAATCAAGCAAAAATGACCGCAATATTTTAAATCCCGAAAATACGTCTATTTGCACACAATCGCTTTAAAGAGAAGAAAACTGGTGCAAATCTGCACTCGGCTCTATCGTCTTCCTATAGAAAAAAAACTGCACTATATTCCCTACAAAACAAGACTAAACTCCCCCTACTATCCTTAGAGAAGAAACATAGTGCAGATAGATACAACTCCACCGTAATCCCCCCTTCTGAAAAAAGTAATAGAAGGAGAAGAAACATGGGGTGGATTACATGTAATCGCTCTTTTAAAAAACGTAAGTAATGCAAGGAGAAGAGACATGGGGCCTTTTGAAAAAAATAAATTACAGTGCAGTATCACATTACTCCCCACTTTGAAGTGCGGGACTCCGTGCTAAATTTACTGTAACTTTGTATTTTTAGACTGTCCCCTATCTAGGTCTACAGAGCTGTCTGTATGCCCTAAAGTTGTAAGATCACAACTGGTGAATACCACCTGGCGACCGCAACGCAAATGGTCGCTCTTTGCCTTTTCTCTCTCTCCCTCTGTCTTTGAGTCGCTGTGCAACTGGCAGGGGGCTGTGCCAATCACCCAAAACATACCTCCTTCCTGTGTGCACCTGGCCTTATTTACCTAATTTGCTCCTCCAGGGTTTCTTCCTGATAAGTGTCCTTGGCCTTGGTGGAGTACAGCTCCCGCACAACTCCCTGACCCCTGAATAGGTAATTAGGGGGTTACGTGCTGTCCGATAAAGGCTATCCGCTGGGTGTTTACGTTTGTATGGCCTGTACCTAGTTGGCCTGATATACCTGCAGCCGACTGTAATGTCCCTCGAGCGAGAATCACTGTTCCGAAATTGGAAAAGTTTATTGGCCAAAGAACCGCGCACCTGTTTCTTCTTCTTCCTCTCCTTAACTACTCCCATGCTCCGGTGGGAGAGTTGATCTCTCTTCAGACCGGTGCCCTCCAATGGCGGGTCTGGAATTTCCCTTGCCTTGTCCGTCAAAAGGCTGTCTTGGTCAGCTGACATGACAGACAGGTGCTGTGGCGGCCTGGAGATGGCGACTACCCTGCTGCGCATCAGCGGGTTTGTGACCGCTGGTATAGTGCGAAAAAGATGCATACTGTCTTGTGCTTCCCGCATAGTTTCTCCGATCGTTTCACTCCCCTCTGGTTTGTGTAGAGGTTGCGTAGAGAGTGCTCCTTTCTCTACACTCTCACCAGGGGTTCTCACTGGGTTGCGCCTGACCTCAGCGACATTCGGTTCCCCTACTAAGCAAGACGCATCTGGTGGTACGTTTTTGCTTCTCGCCTCTTTGCAAGAGCCGCTTCCTGTAAGCGAGCTAGTAGTGGGATGGGGCCCATCTCCGTTTATAGGCAAACGGTCACTCAGATCACTGTCCTCCTCCGTCTGAGTAAAGTGCTGGTCAGATGGGGCTCCAGGGCTGGTTGGAAACATATGTTCGCTCTAATCACTGTCGTCTGCCCTATGAAGAGTGCGCTGGTCGTGTACATAAGTCCTACCACTCTTGTCAGTATGTTCCTCGCTCACAGGAGGTAATACCATCGGGGGACTAATTCCCGACAACAAAGAAGGTATTTTCAAAATCAAAGGCGTCGCCACTGTTTGGCCACTCGGCTTAACAGGGCTGTCAGAGGGATACGCCTCAGCAAAAACCATTCCACTGTCTTTTGAGGTCTTTAACCTCTCCATCCCAAGACATGGCTGGTTAAGCTCTCGCGGGGCTCCGGGAATCAGGGGCTTATCCTTTTCTCTTAGCTGGCCTGCAGTAGGCCTGGCGACGGCGACTACGGTGCTGCTCGTCAGCGGGTTTGAAACCGCGGGTACCTTAAAATGAAGATGCGAACTCTCGTATACGTCTGGCATCGAGTTTCCGATCTCTTGCTGGGTTTCTACTGAATCCTAACTGATCCCAGTAGCTTCTATCTTTGGGAAAAGATAGGTAATATCTGCCCCTGGCAGTGGTTCTGTGACCGCTCTTCCCCTACCAACATGAAGAGGGACAGAGCTCTCTAAAGTAGCTCCTTGCAAATGCGTAAGGCCGCTTTTCTCACTCTTTTCTGGCCTGAAAAGTTTGTGAGATGTAAGTGTAGGCCACGGGAGTTCTCCGAACACCCTGGTTCTACCTTCAACCTTGCCCTGCCCTGTGAGAGTTACCGGCGTCAGTTGGAATGTGTCCTGCAGTGACACTTGACGGTTTAAGATCCCGTTTGATCGCGGGAGAATCTGAGATAAAGCATTCAGTGACTTTTTCCAAAGTTCCTTGGAACAATTTGGAATCTTTAACCCTTTTAGCAGGCGCCTCTTTCTTGCCCCATGGCCGCGCCGGGTTATGTGAAGAATACCTCCTTCCTCCAATCGTTGAGGTGGTGGAATACGCCTCTGCCTGTCGTTTTTCGCTGTCCCGCTGGGGAGCTGGCGAACCATGCCTTATTAGGGATTCGAACCCTTGCCTCGACTTTTCGTGTCGAGTATGATGTGCTCGCTCACGAGCATGGGAGATTCGGTAGCCATCCGAATTATAATGCTTGCTCGCTCGCCTTATTCCCCCTGTTATGCAGTTCCCATGCCTGGGATCGCTTCGTAATCTTCCCAGCGTTGTAAGGGCTGCTTTCCTTATTTAACCCCCTCCCTTGTTTGGGCTTCGGGTCCATTTCCAACGGGAAGTCCATTTCCTGGAGCTGGGGCGCATTTTGAGCAGACAACAGAGGTGTTGTCCAATATGGGCGCCATAACTTGAGAACTAGAGTGGTTAGATTCATCGTCTCTTCCTTGTTGCTCCATCTCCCGTTCTTGTCTTCTTCTCTCCGAAATCTGGACCTGTTCCATTGCTTTTTCTACAAACTCTCGGATGAATGCTTAGCTGTCCCCAGCTTTTGCACAGGTCCATGCCAAGGCTAGACGATTGCCAAATAAGTCGTCTACTTCATATTGCCTCTGTAGGCTTTCTGCATATTCCAGAAGGGGTGGAATTTCGCTATCACCGCACTCCATGAACTTAGTTACCTCAAGTGCAATCTTGTGTACTTTATCGAGATCGGTCATGTTACCTGCAAATTCTGCCGTAAGCTCACAAATATAGAGAAGTGAAGGCCCCATAACTTCCCGTTACCTACTAGGAATTAATCTCTCTATAACCGCTGTCCCAAAAACCCGAACTCAGACTAGCAAAAAGTCTGACTAATAACTGCTACCTGAAAAAAAAATTTAGTTATACAGCTACCCAAACTGAAATTACTTTCCTATTAGAGAAAAGAATTTCAATTAGCCATCAATTACCTCTAAGTCATGAACAACCTTACTACAACTACAGTCTAAACTGACTGCAACCTGTGGAAAAAACTTATAGCTGGATCTGTCTTAATAGCTCAAGTCTAGGGGATATTTAAAGAAAAATCTATTTTTCAGAACTTTCTACAGAGACAATCTATGAATCTAGATAAAATCACAGAATTGATCCCAACAATGATCGACCGGACGATCGCCACCCCCTTTGTCACGAAGTAGATTTAAGACTAGAAGCTGTCTAAATAAGAGACAAAACACTAGTGGTAAGAAAGTCTGAAAAAGATAGATTTATATGAAAATGATAGGGAAAATGGGAAAAAATGAAACTATTGGCTCTGAGGTTGAGAATCGAGATTGACTCTCCCTCGCCACTCCGTACGTCTTAGATAGCTATAGCCTCAACTGCCTTTAACTACCCTAAGAGGATAAGGTTAAATTAAAGTTCACATACACCACGATACAGGCAACATATATCTACTTTACGTAAATAAAGTGACTGATCCAGACTACAACTTAAAGTTTATTTACACACAAAAAAGAAATCAAATACATGTCAAAGAAATAAAGTGCGTGCAAGCACACCTGGAAAACAATCAAGCACAGTAAAAAATTATTTATCAACAACCCAACCCTTCATCCACAATTGCCACCTGTATGGGAAAAGAAGTTAAGATTAAACAAAACCACACTGAACTTGGTGGGGTCTCAGATTTCGAGCCTCCATTCCAACCTAGCTATTCTAAATGATAACTCTAATTTCACTGTCAGCTGGAAATTCTGCGAACTGTCTACACAATCTCTGCAAAGACTTCTTTTCTGCACAGCCTATTTTGAAACTCCCGAACACTACTACATAGCTAACTGCACCACTAAACTTCAGCAGCTGTCCTCAGCTATGATCTATACAAAACTCTTTCTCAGTTCTGTCTTTCTGCTCTCACATCTGTAGAGGGTATTGTAACCCTTTTTCCCTCCACAAACTCTGTAGTTGACGACTTGGGTTAAAAGACTGGATGCTGGACTTGAAAATGTAGCTGGTTCACTACTGGCAACTCTGGAATCACCTGCCCGATTACCCCTCTCTGGGTTTAGGGCTGTCGGCTTTATTATGGCCGAATTTGCACGAACCCAACCTCCAGGCGTTGTGCCTCCTTTGGAGTTGGTATATCGAGTTTAGATCGAGATTTAAACGATGAACCCGTTCCCGCTGAAGCATTGGCTTCACTGCAAGAGAACTGTTTCGTTCCCGCTGAAGATTTGTACTTCACTGCAAGAGAACTGTTTCGTTCCTTCTGATGCCCACTGGCTTGGCACTGGTACGACCGCGTCGCCAGTTCTTTTTGGCCTCTGGCGTTGCCTCGTCTCTTCTACTTTTGAGAAGAACGATCTTTCTTGGCAAGCTGCAAAGTTAAAATTGCACCCGTAATTGCGTGCCGTGAAACCGTTTTGCTGTGGGACAAATAATACAACAATTATACCACACATCAACTTAACACGTCTTTAACATCTATCTCCCTTACTTCCTAACACCCCTGTCTATTCCCGTTCCAGCAACTACATAATATTTCTGCCCCAAAAAGTCAGCTCCCCCCACACAACTCCGTTCTCTTTTCTCTACCCGAGTCCAAAGTAAACATTCCCCAGGTAATACCCTCTCTGGCTCAGATCGTTCGTTCTGCATGACTAGCCACGAGTCACAACAATTTTTCACTGAAGACCACCTGTCCAAAAATACTTTGGGCCACTATTACTACACTGGTCCTTGATGAATCAATGATCAACACCAGAATAAAATTATACCTCTCTAGGAATCATTAAATTCCCGTACCGTAAAATTAATCACATCCAAAATGTAATAAACAATTATTCCCTTATAAAATTACATCTCTCGTCTTCTGATTACACAGTACAACAATGCACAATAAATACCGTATACCATTTTATGCTAGCATATGCATACTGCCCAAAAGTTATACACAAACCCCGGTTATCAATATACACAAAACCAGGTTATCAATTAAAAACCCATAGTTACACACACGTGCTCCCGCATTCTCACAAGTTACTGCGCTCCTCCTCATCCATCTGAATATCGTCCCGAATTAATATTCATTAAAGAGCAGCACCCACGTGCTTACAATTTCCCAACTCCACTCCCGTGTATATCTATGTAACTTATCATAACTAAACTCTCAATGAAATACAATACACGTGCTCCCGCATATTCTGTAAATTAACATAAATCAGAGATGCGGGTTTCTCCACATACCTTCTTTAAAATAATACAAAGCACGCCCTTAATATCTCAACTCTTAATCCTTCCTAGATACTGCTATTCATTCTAAAAAGTATTATATGGACCTCTTATATTCAATACTTTCTTTAAGAACATAATTGATGGCCATACACGTTAAATAAGTTTTAAAATTAACTTCCCAATGAAAACTTACTGATCGGGCTAGGACTCAATTAAAATCAAATAAAAGTACCACGCTAATTACTAATGGCTTACCCAATTCGAATTTCCCACTTAACGAGCAATCGAAAACCGACTATGGTTACACAACTGGCAGTTTTTCATCAGAGAGAGAGCGGGCTATGAATCTACGTGCGTATATATAATCAAAGACCCCCACGCTGACCTAGTCGACGTCATTTGCTTGGCTTTGTTCTAAGCCCAATGATCGCGCTGCATTTCAATACAGTTTGACCCCGGCCAATCAAAGTTGTAAACAACTCTGACTCATACAGTTACTGCCCGCCAGTATTACGTACGTGGGTAAAAGGTCACTACCCTCATCCCCCATTTAAACAAAGAATGTACTGAAGTACAGCATGCTAATCTAACCGTCGGGAAATAATGCTCAGCCCTCTACTGCTTAATCAAGCAAAAATGACCGCAATATTTTAAATCCCGAAAATACGTCTATTTGCACACAATCGCTTTAAAGAGAAGAAAACTGGTGCAAATCTACACTCGGCTCTATCGTCTTCCTATAGAAAAAAAACTGCACTATATTCCCTACAAAACAAGACTAAACTCCCCCTACTATCCTTAGAGAAGAAACATAGTGCAGATAGATACAACTCCACCGTAATCCCTCCTTCTGAAAAAAACGAAAGTAATAGAAGGAGAAGAAACATGGGGTGGATTACATGTAATCGCTCTTTTAAAAAACGTAAGTAATGCAAGGAGAAGAGACATGGGGCCTTTTGAAAAAAATAAATTACAGTGCAGTATCACATTACTCCCCACTTTGAAGTGCGGGACTCCGTGCTAAATTTACTGTAACTTTGTATTTTTAGACTGTCCCCTATCTAAGTCTACAGAGCTGTCTGTATGCCCTAAAGTTGTAAGATCACAACTGGTGAATACCACCTGGCGACCGCAACGCAAATGGTCGCTCTTTGCCTTTTCTCTCTCTCCCTCTGTCTTTGAGTTGCTGTGCAACTGGCAGGGGGCTGTGCCAATCACCCAAAACATACCTCCTTCCTGTGTGCACCTGGCCTTATTTACCTAATTTGCTCCTCCAGGGTTTCTTCCTGATAAGTGTCCTTGGCCTTGGTGGAGTACAGCTCCCGCATAACTCCCTGACCCCTGAATAGGTAATTAGCGGGTTACGTGCTGTCCGATAAAGGCTATCCGCTGGGTGTTTACGTTTGTATGGCCTGTACCTAGTTGGCCTGATATACCTGCAGCCGACTGTAATGTCCCTCGAGCGAGAATCACTGTTCCGAAATTGGAAAAGTTTATTGGCCAAAGAACCGCGCACCTGTTTCTTCTTCTTCCTCTCCTTAACTACTCCCATGCTCCGGTGGGAGAGTTGATCTCTCTTCAGACCGGTGCCCTCCAATGGCGGGTCTGGAATTTCCCTTGCCTTGTCCGTCAAAAGGCTGTCTTGGTCAGCTGACATGACAGACAGGTGCTGTGGCGGCCTGGAGATGGCGACTACCTTGCTGCGCATCAGCGGGTTTGTGACCGCTGGTATAGTGCGAAAAAGATGCATACTGTCTTGTGCTTCCCGCATAGTTTCTCCGATCGTTTCACTCCCCTCTGGTTTGTGTAGAGGTTGCGTAGAGAGTGCTCCTTTCTCTACCCTCTCACCAGGGGTTCTCACTGGGTTGCGCCTGACCTCAGCGACATTCGGTTCCCCTACTAAGCAGGACGCATCTGGTGTTACGTTTTTGCTTCTCGCCTCTTTGCAAGAGCCGCTTCCTGTAAGCGAGCTAGTAGTGGGATGGGGCCCATCTCCGTTTATAGGCAAACGGTCACTCAGATCACTGTCCTCCGTCTGAGTAAAGTGCTGGTCAGATGGGGCTCCAGGGCTGGTTGGAAACATGTTCGCTCGAATCGCTGTCGTCTGCCCTATGAAGAGTGCGCTGGTCGTGTACATAAGTCCTACCACTCTTATCAGTATGTTCCTCGCTCACAGGAGGTAATACCATCGGGGGACTAATTCCCGACAACAAAGAAGGTATTTTCAAAATCAAAGGCGTCGCCACTGTTTGGCCACTCGGCTTAACAGGGCTGTCAGAGGGATACGCCTCAGCAAAAACCATTCCACTGTCTTTTGAGGTCTTTAACCTCTCCATCCCAAGACATGGCTGGTTAAGCTCTCGCGGGGCTCCGGGAATCAGGGGCTTATCCTTTTCTCTTAGCTGGCCTGCAGTAGGCCTGGCGACGGCGACTACGGTGCTGCTCGTCAGCGGGTTTGAAACCGCGGGTACCTTAAAATGAAGATGCGAACTCTCGTATACGTCTGGCATCGAGTTTCCGATCTCTTGCTGGGTTTCTACTGAATCCTCACTGATCCCAGTAGCTTCTATCTTTGGGAAAAGATAAGTAATATCTGCCCCTGGCAGTGGTTCTGTGATCGCTCTTCCCCTACCAACATGAAGAGGGACAGAGCTCTCTAAAGTAGCTCCTTGCAAATGCGTAAGGCCGCTTTTCTCACTCTTTTCTGGCCTGAAAATTTTGTGAGATGTAAGTGTAGACCACGGGAGTTCTCCGTCTAACACCCTGGTTCTACCTTCAACCTTGCCCTCCCATGTGAGAGTTACCGGCGTCAGTTGGAATGTGTCTTGCAGTGACACTTGACGGTTTAAGATCCCGTTTGATCGCGGGAGAATCTGAGATAAAGCATTCAGTGACTTTTTCCAAAGTTCCTTGGAACAATTTGGAATCTTTAACCCTTTTAGCAGGCGTCTCTTTCTTGCCCCATGGCCGCGCCGGGTTATGTGAAGAATACCTCCTTCCTCCAATCGTTGAAGTGGTGGAATACGCCTCTGCCTGTCGTTTTTCGCTGTCCCGCTGGGGAGCTGGCGAACCATGCCTTATTAGGGATTCGAACCCTTGCCTCGACTTTTCGTGTCGAGTATGATGTGCTCGCTCACGAGCATGGGAGATTCGGTAGCCATCCGAATTATAATGCTTGCTCGCTCGCCTTATTCCCCCTGTTATGCAGTTCCCATGCCTGGGATCGCTTCGTAATCTTCCCAGCGTTGTAAGGGCTGCTTTCCTTATTTAACCCCTTCCCTTGTTTGGGCTTCGGGTCCATTTCCAACGGGAAGTCCATTTCCTGGAGCTGGGGCGCATTTTGAGCAGACAACAGAGGTGTTGTCCAATATGGGCGCCATAACTTGAGAACTAGAGTGGTTAGATTCATCGTCTCTTCCTTGTTGCTCCATCTCCCGTTCTTGTCTTCTTCTCTCCGAAATCTGGACCTGTTCCATCGCTTCTTCTACAAACTCTCGGATGAATGCTTCGCTGTCCCCAGCTTTTGCACAGGTCCATGCCAAGGCTAGACGATTGCCAAATAAGTCGTCTACTTCATATTGCCTCTGTAGGCTTTCTGCATATTCCAGAAGGGGTGGAATTTCGCTATCACCGTACTCCATGAACTTAGTTACCTCAAGTGCAATCTTATGTACTTTATCGAGATCGGCCATGTTACCTGCAAATTCTGCCGTAAGCTCACAAATATAGAGAAGTGAAGGCCCCATAACTTCCCATTACCTACTAGGAATTAATCTCTCTATAACCGCTGTCCCAAAAACCCGAACTCAGACTAGCAAAAAGTCTGACTAATAACTACTACCTGAAAAAAAAAATTTAGTTATACAGCTACCCAAACTGAAATTACTTTCCTATTAGAGAAAAGAATTTCAATTAGCCATCAATTACCTCTAAGTCATGAACAACCTTACTACAACTACAGTCTAAACTGACTGCAACCTGTGGAAAAAACTTATAGCTGGATCTGTCTTAATAGCTCAATTCTAGGGGATATTTAAAGAAAAATCTATTTTTCAGAACTTTCTACAGAGACAATCTATGAATCTAGATAAAATCACAGAATTGATCCCAACAATGATCGACCGGACGATCGCCACCCACTTTGTCACGAAGTGGATTTAAGACTAGAGGCTGTCTAAATAAGAGACAAAACACTAGTGGTAAGAAAGTCTGAAAAAGATAGATTTATATGAAAATGATAGTGAAAATGGGAAAAAATGAAACTATTGGCTCTGAGGTTGAGAATCGAGATTGACTCTCCCTCGCCACTCCGTACGTCTTAGATAGCTATAGCCTCAACTGCCTCTAACTACCCTAAGAGGATAAGGTTAAATTAAAGTTCACATACACCACGATACAGGCAACATATATCTACTTTACGTAAATAAAGTGACTGATCCAGACTACAACTTAAAGTTTATTTACACACAAAAAAGAAATCAAATACATGTCAAAGAAATAAAGTGCGTGCAAGCACACCTGGAAAACAATCAAGCACAGTAAAAAATTATTTATCAACAACCCAACCCTTCATCCACAATTGCCACCTGTATGGGAAAAGAAGTTAAGATTAAACAAAACCACACTGAACTTGGTGGGGTCTCAGATTTCGAGCCTCCATTCCAACCTAGCTATTCTAAATGATAACTCTAATTTCACTGTCAGCTGGAAATTCTGCGAACTGTCTACACAATCTCTGCAAAGACTTCTTTTCTGCACAGCCTATTCTGAAACTCCCGAACACTACTACACAGCTAACTGCACCACTAAACTTCAGCAGCTGTCCTCTGCTATGATCTATACAAAACTCTTTCTCAGTTCTGTCTTTCTGCTCTCACATCTGTAGAGGGTATTGTAACCCTTTTTCCCTCCACAAACTCTGTAGTTGACGACTTGGGTTAAAAGACTGGATGCTGGACTTGAAAATGTAGCTGGTTCACTACTGGCAACTCTGGAATAACCTGCCCGATTACCCCTCTCTGGGTTTAGGGCTGTCGGCTTTATTATGGCCGAATTTACACGAACCCAACCTCCAGGCGTTGTGCCTCCTTTGGAGTTGGTATATCGAGTTTAGATCGAGATTTAAACGATGAACCCGTTCCCGCTGAAGCATTGGCTTCACTGCAAGAGAACTGTTTCGTTCCCGCTGAAGATTTGTACTTCACTGCAAGAGAACTGTTTCGTTCCTTCTGATGCCCACTGGCTTGGCACCGGTACGACCGCGTCGCCAGTTCTTTTTCGCCTCTGGCGTTGCCTCGTCTCTTCTACTTTTGAGAAGAACGATCTTTCTTGGCAAGCTGCAAAGTTAAAATTGCACCCGTAATTGCGTGCCGTGAAACCGTTTTGCTGTGGGACAAATAATACAACAATTACACCACACATCAACTTAACACGTCTTTAACATCTATCTCCCTTACTTCCTAACACCCCTGTCTATTCCCGTTCCAGCAACTACATAATATTTCTGCCCCAAAAAGTCAGCTCCCCCCCCCACACAACTCCGTTCTCTTTTCTCTACCCGAGTCCAAAGTAAACATTCCCCAGGTAATACCCTCTCTGGCTCAGATCGTTCGTTCTGCATGACTAGCCACGAGTCACAACAATTTTTCACTGAGGACCACCTGTCCAAAAATACTTTGGGCCACTATTACTACGCTGGTCCTTGATGAATCAATGATCAACACCAGAATAAAATTATACCTCTCTAGGAATCATTAAATTCCCGTACCGTAAAATTAATCACATCCAAAATGTAATAAACAATTATTCCCTTATAAAATTACATCTCTCGTCTTCTGATTACATAGTACAACAATGCACAATAAATACCGTATACCATTTTACGCTAGCATATGCATACTGCCCAAAAGTTATACACAAACCCCGGTTATCAATATACACAAAACCAGGTTATCAATTAAAAACCCATAGTTACACACACGTGCTCCCGCATTCTCACAAGTTACTTCGCTCCTCCTCATCCATCTGAATATCGTCCCGAATTAATATTCATTAAAGAGCAGCACCCACGTGCTTACAATTTCCCAACTCCACTCCCGTGTATATCTATGTAACTTATCATAACTAAACTCTCAATGAAATACAATACACGTGCTCCCGCATATTCTGTAAATTAACATAAATCAGAGATGCGGGTTTCTCCACATACCTTCTTTAAAATAATACAAAGCACGCCCTTAATATCTCAACTCTTAATCCTTCCTAGATACTGCTATTCATTCTAAAAAAGTATTATATGGACCTCTTATATTCAATACTTTCTTTAAGAACATAATTGATGGACATACACGTTAAATAAGTTTTAAAATTAACTTCCAAATGAAAACTTACTGATCGGGCTAGGACTCAATTAAAATCAAATAAAAGTACCACGCTAATAACTAATGGCTTACCCAATTCGAATTTCCCACTTAACGAGCAATCGAAAATTGAATATGGTTACACAGCTGGCAATTTTTCATCAGAGAGAGCGGGCTATGAATCTACGTGTGTATATATAATCAAAGACTCCCACGCTGACCTAGTCGACGTCATTTGCTTGGCTTTGTTCTAAGCGCAATGATCGCGCTGCATTTCAATACAGTATGACCCCGGCCAATCAAAGTTGTAAACAACTCTGACTCATACAGTTACTGCCCGCCAGTATTACGTTCGTGGGTAAAAGGTCACTACCCCCATTACCCCATTTAAACAAAGAATGTACTGGAGTACAGGATGATAATCAAACCGTCGGGAAATAATGCTCACCCCTCTACTGCTTAATCAAGCAAAAATGACCGCAATATTTTAAATCCCGAAAATACGTCTATTTGCACGCAATCGCTTTAAAGAGAAGAAAACTGGTGCAAATCTGCACTCGGCTCTATCGTCATCGCTATAGAAAAAAACTGCACTAGATTCCCTACAAAACAAGACTAAACTCCCCCTACTATCCCTAGAGAAGAAACATAGTGCAGATAGATAAAACTCCACCGTAATCCCTCCTTCTGAAAAAACGAAAGTAATAGAAGGAGAAGAAACATGAGGTGGATTACATGTAATCCCTCTTTAAAAAAACTTAAATAATGCAAGGAGAAGAGACATGGGGCCTTTTGAAAAAAAAAAATTTCAGTACAGTATCACACTCATCTTCCAGTACCCCACTGAATACTTTCTTGTTCTCTCCATACATGCCTTGATAACATCGTCCATGAGGAGTATGAAAAGATAGGCTGTGTTTACATGAAAGCAAACAACAAAGAAGAGGAAACCAGCTGAAAAACATAAGGCAGTTCTTTTTCTGGAATCACCAGGGCAGATGAAATAGAGGAACATCCAACAAAATATAGATATTTGTCTGTCTGATTTTTAGTTTGTTGAGTCTGTAGCTACTGGTTCTAAGTCCCAAGTATCTCCTGATCTCCACTTTGGAGAATTAAAATGTTGCTATGATATTCAAATCACCCGTGTCTTACCGGGGCCCGAAAGGGGAGCAAAGAATAGTAACACTGTACCCTATCATGCATGTCGTAAAAAGCGACTAAGGAGGGTTGGGCATGGGGCTGGTTACCCCATCCCGCAAAAAACTGACCAAAAAAACTTCAACAAACACGGAAAATTCAAATACAGAATATAAATCAACTCAGCTGCCCAAGACAGAAGAAGGTCCTCTGGAAAGGAGGCGCATGAAGAAACCCAGAGAAAGCCGAAAGGAGTCTAGGTTGCCAACTAACCTTTTTTCGTCTTGGAAAATCTCCAGGATTGGCATCTGGAATGTTCGCACTTTGTGTGAACAAGGGAAAACTGCACAGGTAGCAGCAGAAATGACAAATTACAGGATTGATATCCTGGGTCTGCAAGACATGGTGGAAGGGCATAGAGAGAATGAGATTGATCACAGGAGAAATTGTGTTGTCCTCATGACATGAGGAGGAAAGAGCTCACCACAGTGAAGGGGTGGCTCTAATGCTGTCTAGGGAAGCACAGAAGGCACTTATAGAATGGGAAGCAATGGGACCCTGAATTATAACAGCAAGGTTTAAATCAGCCAAAACGAAAGTAAATATAACATCATCCAATGTTATGCACCAACAAATGATGAAGAAGAAGCTGAGAAAGAAGACTTTTACACCAGACTACAAAATGTCTTTGACAAAAAGAAAAGAAAAGACATCACAATTTTGATGGGGGACCTAAACGCGAAAATAGGAACAGACAACACCGGCTTTGAAGAAAACATGGATTAGGTATGATGAACGAGAATGGGGAACTATTAGCTAACTTCTGTGCTTCAAACCAACTAGCTATAGGAGGAAGCATATTTCCACATAAAAGAGTACCGGTATATAAAGCAACGTGGATATCACTAGACCACAGAACTGAGAATCAGATTGATCACATATGAATAAGTAAGAAGTTTAGGTCATCATTGCATGATGTAAAAGTATGTAGAGGAGCAGATGTTGTATTAGACCACCATCTTCTGTTGGCTAAAACAAAATTAAAACTCAAGAAATTTACAACAGTATATAACTATAGACAACAGTACAATGTGGGATATCTAAAAAATCAGGAAATAAGAGAAAGGTTTTCTATCATAGTATCCAACAAATACCAAATACTCCTACAGCTGGAAGATGAAACAGATACGGAAGACTACTGGCAACAAGTAAAAATTATATGGAACGAGACATGTGAAGAAGTACTGAGAAAAAGAGAACATCAGCACAAAGCATGGATAACAACAAAAACCATTAGCAAGATAGAAGACAGGAAAAACAAGAAAGCAGATTTAAACAGAAGCAAAACCAGAAGCTCCAAAGCCAAGGCTCATGAAGTGTACATAGAAGCAAACAAAGAAGTAAGAAGACACATCAAAAGAGGCAAGAGGAAGTATATTGAAGAGATGGCAAGGGAAGCAGAGAAAGCTGCAGCGAAAGGAAATATGGGGGACCTGTACAACAACACAAAGAAGCTAACGGAAATATAAGCAAGCAAATGGCTTCATAAACGATAATGGAAAATTACTTAGTAATATACAAGAACAAATTAAGAGATGGACAACATTTTGTGGAACTTCAATAGACCAGCTCCAACTAATCCCCCAGACATCCAGCCAGCTGAAGAGGAGCTACTAATCAGCTGTGAATGACCAAGTAGAGAAGAAAGAAAGCCATAAAGCTTCTGAAAGAGGGAAAAGCAGATGGCATTCCAGCAGAGGCCATCAAAACAGATATTGATACCTCTACAGAGATACATTATACAAACTACTTGGCAAAGTCTGGGGGGGGGGAGAGGAAATACCAGCAGAATGGAAGGAAGGATATCTGGTCAAGTTGCCTAAGAAGAGAGATTTACAAGGGTGCACAAATTATAGAGGAATAATGTTACTATCAGTGCCAGCAAAAGTATTAAACAGAATCATCCTGGAGAGATTAAAAGAGTCAATAGACAAGCAACTGAGAGATGAACAAGCAGGTTTTCGACAAAACAGATCCTGTACAGACCAGATAGCCACATTGAGAATAATAGTTGAACAAAGTCTGGAATGGAATTCACCACTATACATCGGATTCGTGGACTATGAAAAGACATTTGACAGTGTAGACAGAGAATCACTTTGGAAATTGATGAGGCATTATGGAGTTCCCATGAGGATCATTAACTTGATAAAGAAGACTTATGAAGACATGACATGCAGAGTTCTTCATGAAGGACAACTTACAGAGCCGTTTAGGATTAGAACGGGAGTGAGACAGGGATGCCTTTTGTCTCCATTTATTTTCTTACTAGCAATAGATTGGGTTATGAAAACATTGACATCACACAACAGAAATGGAATCCAGTGGAATCTGACTAAACAGCTTGATGATCTGGATTTTGTAGATGACGGATCTTCTGTCTCATAACCATAATCAGATGCAAGAGAAAATGAAAATTTTCGATGAGAGGTCACAACAAGTGGGCCTGAAAATACACAGGGAAAAGACAAAGATTATGAGAATAAATGCAAGAAATTGATAACAAGGTTGAACTTGAAGAAACACCACTAAAAGATGTAGAACTGTACACATATCTTGGCAGTAATATAGACAAAGTTGGAGGGACAGACAGTGATATCAAAATAAGAATACAAAAAGCAAGAGGAGCTTTCATTGCATTGGGAAACATATGGAGAACAAGAGAAATCAAGTCCAACACGAAAATAAGAATCTTCAACTTAAATGTGAAGTCAGTCCTATTGTATGGCTCTGAGACATGGAGAGCAACAAAAATAACAACCAAAAAGATGCAGACTTTTATAAACGGGTGCTTGCGTAGAATAGAAGGACTGAAATGGTATGACAAAGTCACAAATGTGGAATTGATGACAAGAACCAGACAAGTGCCAGTGAAACAAGAGTTGAGAAGAAGATGCTGGCGATGGATAGGACACACATTGAGGAAACCTGTTGATAGCATTACAAGGCAGTCCTTGTTCTGGAATCCACAGGGAAAGAGAGGCAGAGGTAGACCAAAAAATACATGGAGAAGAGAACTTGATACAGAGGTGAAAATGATGAGGAAAATGTGGACAGAACTTGAGCGGATGGTACAGGACAGGACTTGGCATGTGTTTGTTGAAGGCCTATGCTCCTTGGGGAGCTAAAGGGTATTGATTGATTGATGATATTCAAATGCTTGAGTCATTTGTCTTCAATGAGCGTCACACTACAATTCTTCTGCTTGTGTTTAGAGTGTACATATGAGTCACACAGTGTAATGGCCCCAATTTTAATCGTCTTTTTGTTTTTCAGTAGAGGCGATATTGTAGAAAAGCTAGCTACTTTTAGCATCAACTTTTGAGTAGTAAAGCATGTTTTGAAAGTGTAATTGAAATCGAGAAAAGTCTTCAAGGTGTGAACAAGTTTGCTGAGCATCGGATTTTGGACTCACAGGATGTTTTGTTTGACAAGAGAACATAAATCCTGTCTGTTTTTCAACAGTTGTTTACCGGTGTTTGAGACATGAGGATGTGTCATCTGTAATTTCTTGTGTAGACGGTGATTGTTGTACGAGTTAATTGTGCTCTGACTATGAGAAATATTTTTTTGCTAAGATTGGCACTTTCTATCATGAGATCACAAGTTAGGATTAGCAGTTGTTCTAGTGATCCTAACCCTCCATAAGCCCCCGTATAGTTCACACGGGTCTCTAAATAGACAAGGAAAGATAAGGACTAACGCACCCTCAAGCATGTCGTACAACTAATACGAAGTTGTGTTTGGGGCTAACAACCTCATTATGTAAAACAAATTACGACAGAAACCACTGTTGCAAGAGCGTCTGAATGCTTGTTGCAGGCTTCCTGTAAGGGAACCAACTACAGTGGTAGCTCCGTGATCTGTATGGAGCACAAAGGAAAGTTATTATATAATTATCTGTAGGGATCCTGCATGATTTTTTGTATGATGTAGGATGTTGTAGGACCTAGTAAGTTGGTGTACTAGTGATCCTGCATGATTTGTTGTATGATGTAGGACCTAGTAAGTTGGTGTACTAGTGATCCTGCATGATTTGTTGTATGCTGTAGGATGTTGTAGGACCTAGTAAGTTGGTGTACTAGTGATCCTGCATGATTTGTTGTATGATGTAGGATGTTGTAGGACCTAGTAAGTTGGTGTACTAGTGATCCTGCATGATTTGTTGTATGATGTAGGATGTTGTAGGACCTAGTAAGTTGGTGTACTAGTGATCCTGCATGATTTGTTGTATGATGTAGGATGTTGTAGGACCTAGTAAGTTGGTGTACTAGTGATCCTGCATGATTTGTTGTATGATGTAGGATGTTGTAGGACCTAGTACGTTGGTGTACTAGTGATCCTGCATGATTTGTTGTATGATGTAGGATGTTGTAGGACTTAGTAAGTTGGTGTACTAGTGATCCTGCATGATTTGTAGTATGATGTAGGACCTAGTAAGTTGGTGTACTAGTGATCCTGCATGATTTGTAGTATGATGTAGGACCTAGTAAGTTGGTGTACTAGTGATCCTGCATGATTTGTTGTATGATGTAGGATGTTGTAGGACCTAGTAAATTGGTGTACTAGTGATCCTGCATGATTTGTTGTATGATGTAGGACCTAGTAAGTTGGTCTACTTCATACTGCTACCCAATGTAAAATTGGGTGGTTAATACCTGGTTTGCAGACTACAACTCTAATGTTATGTTCATTTATTCATATTTATGGTTTGTGTAACATGTTGTATACCCTTTTGACCATCAGCCGTTAAGTCACCGGATCCCTGCCATCTGTTGACTGTACGGAGAGTTTCACGATATTATGCATTTCTTTTGAAACTTGAAAAGCACAGTAAAGTGTGTTCTGGTTTAGTTGACAAGTTTCATCGATTAAAATTGAAGAGTGGTTGAAATTGAAAGGTTAGGTTTTATATTTCACCGGTTAAAATTGAAAAGTTATGCTAAATTTTATATTCCACTGGGTTAAAAATGGTTATAAAAATGTGTTTTACAGTGCTCCGTGTAGTTCCTATTGGGCATGTCATGAGATAAAGAAACAATAGTTCTATTGCCACCTAAGGTATGTCGTACAAAGCGACCGATATGAGGTTGCGCATTAAGCTGGCAACATGTAAAACAAATTGCTTCGGAAACTACAACTGCAGAAAAGCATATGAATGCTTGGTGCAGGTTTTCCATGAGGAGACTAGTAGCTCGGTGCTCCATAAGATACAAAGAGGACAATGATGTTTCTACATGATATCTTTTCCACTGATTAAATTTGAAAGTATGTTTTACTGTTGAACGTCTTCATTGAATGAAGTTGACATGATGAACATTTGATTATATTAATATTGCATTGCACATCCTCCCTCCCCCACCTCTTCATTTGTCAGGCATCAACATATTATCCAGAAAGTATTCCAACGTTTCTAGGACCAGTTAGTACTTTTGGCAAGTTTATGGGAAACAGCCATCCAGATGTGTGTTTGTTTCTGTAAGTATCAGATTTTTACATTTTCAGTACACTCTTGTCATGAAGAGTTATGGGTCGCTGAAGTTTTTATTCTTGAGGCAAGTGTGTTACATTGGCTGCTGTAGGCCAGTGTTATGTGGTTTCTGTAACTATCGTAGCGTACTTCTGCCGCAGGAACTCCATTGTCATTGTCAAAATTTTGTAATAGCCTCAGTGCAAGATTAGTGGAAGGGGGTACTAGCATTCAATTAGTAACTGTCATTGTCATGAGACACGTTTGGAAGACAGAAAAATAATGACATATTTTGTCCCCTAGCTCTGAGGTTTGGGTAATAAAAGTTCAGTTGCCGCCGTTCCATAGAACTGAAAAAGATAACTGACAACAGCTAGTGCCCACCAGTAGCATGGAGAACAAAAAAAGTTGATTTTACTTAGGTCGCTTTCGACCGTCGCTGTAGATGTTCTACGCTGCATTACTGTGTTGAAGATTGCAGCTCAGAACTGGGACCTGAGACTAAGCAGGTCGACCTTTCTTTAAAAGTCATCACTGAAGTCTGAAATTAATGGCACGTAAGTAGGAGGTGCTAGACCTGCTATCCCATGTTTCATTGGGATGTCGCTTGAGATTCGATATAGACTTTTAGTTTAGTTCTTATAAATCTAGCAAAATGTGCTGAGTCTTGAGACATTATTATGATGAAGTAACAGCCAGACTCTAAGCTGACCATAAAATAGCAGTTAATTTTGATGAGCGAAAATGAAAATTAACATTAGCCACTCCATTTGAATTATATTAATGATGACAATCATCATTTTAAAGGGGAAAATAATATCGGATGCATTTTAGCAAAAACTTCATGACTGTGGCCACAGCAAACTTCATATCACGAAAACCCCAGCGTTCATCTTCATCTGACTACATCAGTTGAGAAATGAAAACCAATAAAAGATGTTATTCAACATCAGATAAAGAATAAAAACCTCTGGTGCTCAGACTTCTTGATGTATTGTTCAATAACTGTGAAGTTCCTAATTAATTGACATCGTTCTGTTTGTGATTAGTCACAAATCGTTTTTGCTCTGTTCAG
Source organism: Oreohelix idahoensis (assembly GCA_024509875.1). Lineage (NCBI taxonomy): Eukaryota > Metazoa > Mollusca > Gastropoda > Stylommatophora > Oreohelicidae > Oreohelix > Oreohelix idahoensis. The sequence continues at coordinate 74,175 of JAMPIV010000238.1, forward strand.
ACGTCCATGTTTCTATGATGTTTTAGCCAGTTACAAATTATCTAAGATTTTTCAAATCAGATTAGAACCTTATGAAAGAAATGACAGTACTATTCTGTTTACAAATCTACTTGTTAGCGTAATATACTTTTCTGTGTTTATTCATGGGGGGGGGGGGGGGGGGGGAGGGGGGGGGGGGGGAGGGAGGGGGGGGGGCTAAAGGTAGGGTCTGCCTCAGGTCCCAGATACTTTCACTACACCCGTAGGCCAAATTACTTAATTTTTGTCTCTCTATGTTTTTGATGCAGAATGTACTATGGAGCTTTTAAAGTCCACTATTCAAAGTGATTTCCTATCTATGAGTTTTGGAAGTTCTTTACAATACACCATTGAAAATAATAGTACGGTAATGCCCAGTGCTACAGATGCAGACTGATAGAATTGTATGATTGTCAGACCTATCTTACTATTGTGGATTTACCACTAACAATTATTCAACACTTGGCTCATCATCTAAGGATACGACCACAACATCAGATAGTTGACAAAAAATGAGTTAACACCTTTAAACAGGTAAATTCCCTTTTAATGAATAACTGCACACAATGAAGCCACACACGGCTATCAATACATATGAGATATATAAATATCAATGCCAATGGACCTTGCCTGACTAATTACTCAAACTACCAACATCATACCCTCTAGTACGCTCAATAGAATGAACACTGCCATGACTTTCGCTCACCGGCGAAAACCCTGAATGATGATAAAGCAATACTTAACACAAATAACTCATCATCAGCGGACTAAGGAACTGCCACTAGATAATACACCAGCAATCTAGAATTATGCACTATAATCCACACCGCATAAATAAATGGCAAGTACAATTACAATCCAACTTTGGCATACACTTCCCAGAAAAATGCTGACAGGGAACATAGAGGCGACCTGCACTGGGCGCGGGCTAGAACCAAACTGTCTTTGCGCCAGAATTTGTGTTCACTTCCCGTCCGCAGATCACCTGACCAGACGGTTTTTAAATTTATCACAGTGTTGTCACTCTCAACGTAACCAGCCTGATATTTTGGCGAACATATCGTGACAATGATTATCAAATGAAGATTGAAAGTACTTAGCCAAAATGGCGGCCATGAAGGATATTTATGTTAATGATGGATCTACATGTTACAGAAAGAAACACTTGGAGAAATGTTATCAGTAACAGAGAAACTGGGAAAGATTTTGCTTGCTGCTATTAAGTATCTTCTTCTTCTTCCGTCCTTAGCCACCGACCGTCAAAGCAGTCAGTGGCCATTACGCCTAGTGGCGTCTTAGGGCAACAGCAGATAGGTTTTCTTTGCCATTGTTTCCCATCACGCCTATTGGCTTCTTTAGGGCAACGGCAAATCAATCCATTTGCTGTTGTTTCCGTAATCGAAGTGACTGGCAAACGGGTGATCAGCCCGTTGCTATTAAGTATGGGTTACTGAAAAAGGTTTTCAAAACATTTGTGATTTCGTGTGACAAAATCAATTATCACGTCTTCATTTTGGGATTTTAAGATTCTGATGTCGCAAGAAACGTATTTTAAAAACTCTTTGCCATGGTGGGACATTTTTTTATAAAAAAAGGACTGTATTTCTTACCTATCTCTCTATAAATGTTACAACAGAGCTCTTCTCTCTAAAAAATGGCCACCATTCTTGTAACTTCTCTGGAATGACTAGTATAATGCTCTCCTGTCCATAAAGAATGGCAGTTATAGTGCTGTCTTCTCCTTAAAAAAAATGACAGTTATAGTACTCACCTCTCCATAAAGAATGATAGTTACAATGCTCTCCATAAAGAATGACAGTTATAATTCTGTCCTATCCATAAAAGAACGACACTTATAGTGCTGTTCTGTCAATAAGGAATGGCAGTTTTAGTGCTGTAATGCATAAAAACTGACAGTTATAGTGCTGTCATCTCCATAAAGAATTCAGATATAGTGCTCTACTCACCATAAAGAATGACAGTTATAGTCTCACCTCTCCACAGAGAATGAGTTATGTTACATTTCTCTCTATAAAGAATAACAGTTATAGTGCTCTCCTCTCCATAAAGAGTGGCAGTTACAGTGCTCTCCTCTCCACAAAGAGTGACAGTTTTAGTGCTGTCTAGTCAACAAAGAATGACTGTTACATAATAATATCTTATGTTTCTTTGCGCACCTGAACTTTAATGTAAGAAGTATGCATAAAATATTGCATGTCAGCTGAACTGCATAGAAATGATCATGCGTTCAGAAGCTGTGCAAATGGGAGCAGAGAGATTAGTGAACAGGAAGCCTGACAGAGAAAGATGTTGGTTTGCTAGCTATACAGGGTGTTTATAAAGTCGCTGTGCAGTGAATTTGAAAAATATTTTAGAAATTACGTCATGAATGATGCAAATTTACGTCATGACATTCTGTGTTCCAATGCTGTGTTCCACAATCCCGTGTGCAGCATTACACAACAAGCCCTAATTGAAAACCACATTTCTGGTGACGTAGTCTCGCCCGGGCGTAAATTTCACTGCACAGCGACTTTATAAACACCCTGTAGAAGCCATATTACATTTGATCGTGCTCTTTTTACTGTTGCTAGGTTTAGTGCAGCATTGTTTCATATTCTAATGGTAGTAGGACTTGCTGAGCCAGCCATTTGGTTATTGCTGTGGTTATTAAGTTTGTATGTAAAGCATTGTTTTTATTAAAAGAGAGATTGTCATCACGTCTTTGGGTTACGCTTTGTGTATGGTGTCTACAAGTGTTTTGATTGCGTGATCTCTAGCAGTGCGATACGAGTCAGGTCTAGAGGATAATGTCATGAATGTGTAGGTATTATACTGTAACAATGACACTTGTCACCCTCTTCTGTCCACAAAGAATAACAGTTAGTGCTTTCATATCCATAAAGAATGACAGTTATTGTGCTCTCATCTCCGTAAAGGACTGTTATAGATTTTAATCCTACTGTTTTGTTTTTACTACACAGAAGTATTCTGACTCTTGTTCTACATATTCTGGGAGCAGCATATGCCGGAAAGGTCTGCCGGTAAGATCTGCTTAACATTTTGGTGTTTATTTCTGTCATTGTCTTTTATTGTAACTAGTTCCAGTGTTTGTTGTTATAACCTGTGTTGTTACTGTAACTTGTTCCCATGTTTGTTGTAATCGGTGTTGTTATTAGAACTTGTTACCATGTTATCTGTTATAACCATTGTTGTTACTATAATAAACCATGTTTGTTGTTTATAACCATTGTTGTTACTATAATAAACCATGTTTGTTGTTATCTGTATTGTTACTATAACTTGTTACTAGGTTGTTATAATCTGTGTTGTTATTATACTTGGCTAGCCAATATTCAGTCAGTTGTAGTTCACTTCTTCCTTGTGGTGATGACGTTTCTGTTAACACTGGCTTAACTGCCACCACTCCATTGTAATCTGCGTGATATTCCATCAGAGATTTTTTTAACTATATGATTTTGTTGTTACCATGAATGGATATATATATATATATATATATATATATATATATATATATATATATATATATATATATATATATATATATATATATATATATATATATATATATATATATACTGAAGCACATTAAAAACGTACAACTATTATATATACTGATGCCGAGAAGCTGGGGAAAAGAGTGTGGGAATGGATTTTCCCCGTGTTTTTCATGAGGTAGAGAGCGAATGGCTGCTGAAATGGAAAGTGCATGATTTAACCCATGGGTTTGTGCACAGACTACATGAAAATAATGAAAGTTACACGTGCAACACGATTCCCAACAGCTATGACCCTGAAAATGTGTACGCGTTGTGGCAGTATAATAATAATAATAATAATAAATTCTTTAAGCACCAAACACGGCGCATAAGGCAGAAACCAGTGCTCTCCAGGTTGTTCGTTGTGACGCCACTCCTCTTAGCTCTTGCACATTATTTAGGCCCAACGTTCTTCCTTCTCTTATTATTGTTCTTCTGAGTGTTTCTTTTGGTCTTCCTTTTTTCCTCTTACCCTCAGGAACCCAAGTGAGCGCCTGTAGTGGTATTCTGTTGTTTTGCATTCGTAGGACATGACCGATATATGACCATCGTCTTTTCCTTATATAGTCGGAGACATATTTCTGCCTAGAGTCTTCTCTTATTTGTCGATTAGTCTTGAATTCTTTCCAACTGATGTTCATGAGTTTTCTAAGACATTTGTTCTCGAACGTATTCAGCTTGTTCTCCAATGATTTTGTTATTTTCCAACTCTCACAGCCGTATGTTAACACTGAGATAACATTTGAATTAAACAGACGAAGCTTGGTATGTATATTCAATGATCGTAATTTCCAAATGTGGCAGTATACTTGGTATAAAAAGGCCGTTGAGACAAAACACCCAGTACATGTGCTTGAAATGCCACGACTATCTGAAAACGACCGCCAACAAGCCATTGGTATGTTGGAGACCGGAATGAGCTCGCGGGCCATTGCCAGAAGGATGAATTGCCACCACATCACTATTGTACATCTCAATGAACGTTACTGAACCACTGCAGTGCCCGGGATAGACTTCGGAGTGGCCAACCACGAGTTACTACCCCTGCGCAAGATCTCATATTGTACTGAGTCACCTAAAGAATCGTTCTCTCCAGGCAAGTCAAACAGCAAGAGCAATAGTGGGTAGACGTGGGCAAGTCTCTCGAATGACAGTCATACGACGACTCAGAGATACAGGCCTTACTGCAAGACGACCTTATGTTGGGCCAAACTTGACTCACAGACATCGTCAGCAGCGCTTGCAATGGGCAGAGCAACATGCCAGATGGACTAGATTGCAGTGGAATGCTGTCCTATTCACAGACGAGAGCAGATTCAACACATCCTTTGCTGATGGACGTATGCGGATTTGGCGACGGTGTGGAGAGCGCTTTGCAGATTGCTGTGTTCGTCAGCACAACCGATTTGGAGGTGGCAGTATTCACATTTGGGGAGGATTCAGTTTTCACCATCGCTTGCCTCTACACGTCTTCCGTGGAAATGGTAATACTGTGACATATCGAGATGAGGTTCTGGATGCATTGGTTGCTCCTGCGTTCACAAATTATCCAGACTTGCAGCTTCTCCAGCAGGATAACGCATGTGCGCACACTGCATGCTTTACGCAGCAATATCTACAGCAGCAGAACATTGTGACGATTGATTGGCCTGCCCTATCATGATTAGCCTGCCCTATCACCAGACATGTACCCTATAGAACATCTGTGGGACGAGCTTGGACGCAGAGTCTACAGGCAAGGTTCTCCAGCTAATCTGCAACAGCTCGAAGCTGGTCTTACACGTGAATAGGACTTGATTCCCCGGAAATTCTTTCAGAGACTTGTGCGTTCCATGCGGAGCCGCTGCCAAGCTTGTTTACAAGCACACGGTGGACATACCAGATTCTGAGGATAGTGTGAATGAATTTTTTTATTGGTTGAATTTTTGGTTTTCTCCCTTGCCTGCACAGAATGCAGTGAATTTCATAACAATCAAATGTACAAATTAATGGCCAGCATGGATTCATAGGAAAATGAATAAAGATTCCAAGTATGCAAACTTGTAAACACTTATATTTACATTTCACACTCTGTTCCTGGATTATACAGGTGGTGCGTTTTTAATGTGCTTCAGTATATATATATATATATATATATATATATATATATATATATATATATATATATATATATATATATATATATATATATATATATATATATATATATATATATATATATATATAAAATACAGACACGAAAGGGTTAAAAAATCAAGGAAAGATTTTGAATGGATGGCACAGGACAGGAAGGCTTAGAAGGTTGATTGTTGATGACCTATGCTCCACAGATATCATCATCACCTTTCAACTCCCCAAGGAGTGCAGGCCTATAGCATACTCATGTCAAGTCTTCCTGTCCCGTGACGTCAGCTCAAGGTCTTTCCATGTCTTCTTCAAGTCTGTCTCCAGCTCTCTTCTCCATGTGTTCTTTGGTCTCTCTCTACCTCTCTTACCCTGGGGATTCCAGAGAGAGGACTGCCTGGTAATGCTATAGACAGGTTTCCTCAGTGTGTGTCCTATTCGTCACCATCGTCTTCTGCTCACCAGTTATTTAAAATGCTTGGGGAATTGTATATTTTGAAAACCGGGATTTTTACATTTCCAAATAATGCCCAAGTGGTGGTAAAAGGTAGCCCAAATCGCATAAAAAAAGCTAAAGTTGCTCGAATTGAAATAGAAAAGTAGCCCAAAGAAACATTCGATTTCCAGAGTATTTTTATTTTTGGGTGTTCGGATAAGATGTTACAGACGTGTAGTTCTTGCCAAATCTTAATTAAACTGTTAACACTTTACCAGTGTAAATTTACTTCAGGAATAATTAGTGGAATAAAAACTATTAAAGTTCAGCATGAATAGCTTGAAAATAAACCATGTCAGTATTTATGTATATGTGTGTATGCTGAGCAAACGTCTGCTTATGTTTTAACTTTTTTCCATTTCTTTCTTTTTAATCTAGCGACAGAGGCATGACAACATCTGCAACAATGAAGTGGATGTTTTCTACATTCCTCTATGGTTTCTCATCCCTCACCCATCTGCTTCCATACAAGCCAATTTCCAAGACTCGGTGACAAACTTAGCCCTCAGAGTATTTATTCTATCATCATTTATATATACCATGTTATTGTTCATCTGCTTTCACCTTGTATGGGTTAAGTTAGCAGAAAACGGGAACATCTGCTGTTAGCTGTGAAAACTTTGATTTTGTCTGGTCCAGGCTACAGTTACCACACTAAACATAATGTCTAATATTGAGAGCTCTCAGGACATGAACCTTATCATCATGCTGTCATTGCTGTATTCCAGGCAGCATAAAATGGGTTAGCATAAAAAGTACTCCTCAAGGCCGAAGAGCTTCTACAACTGAACACTGAAACTGTTTCTAAAACTGAAGACGTATATTAAGATGTAACTTTTTATATTAACGTGAAAGCTGTTCACTTGCTAGTGAAATGACCCATATTTGACCCAATGGAAATTTATACATTTTTTATTTCAAATTATCATTTGATGGGTCATATATGGACTGCTGGGCCTTAAGGGGTTGGTTAAACTTTCCAAGGAACGAAATGGAGTATAATCATTAAGTGATGCTTTAAAGCAGCAAGCAGGGTAAATCCTGTGTCCTGACACAATATTCAAGCAAATTCAAGCCTCCCTGTTCAAAAAGAGCAGTTGCACATGAGCCAAGATTTGGAAGAAAAGCTTTAAGTCATTGCTTCATTTGAAATAATCAGGGACAAAGATTATGAATTTATTCTAATTATTAAAATTATCCGATGGATAATACATTTCTTATTGTGTTCTTAAATGATATCTTGTATGTTTATGTTCCGAAAATGCTTTTAAGCTTGTAATTGTAAACAAAGATGTATCCCAAACATTGTTAATAGTGTTAAATATTAACAATGTTTGAGATACCTTTGTTACACATTTAACTTTGTTGTGTTGTAATGTATTTTAACCGAATAATGAAGGAAACTTGAGGCATATGAGTAGTAAATACATGTAGGTAAAAAGCACGCACTACGCAATTATTTTCAGCTCTGGACGGAATTATTTTTAAGCCCCAAAAATTTACACATACATAATTTACGTTTACTGACAATATGTGTCTAATCATGAGTTAAGTATAACATATTATATATCAAATTAAAGTACATTGGATGAACAATATAAATCCATATGCATTTCTAGCTAATTTTATGTTATGTTTATGTTATAACAGATAACATGTACATGAAAAAAAAGATAACTTGAAATTTTGAACAAAAATATTCGACTTACGTAAGGCTTGTAACATAAATTGTTATCACAATACAGTTTCACTGCTCTCTTTGTACAGGTAATCCATTTAGAAACACATAAAAAGTAAGAAAGTTATGGTTGATCACACAGTTTGTTCACTGTTCACATATTAGTAACATATACTGTGTGTTTCCGGCCATTATGGCGATACGACAAAACACGATTAAAGATGAAGATAAATGTGAAAAATTCCCTTCAAACGCAAATAAAAGACATTGAAGCTTGTTGAAATTTGCCCAGTTTTGTGTTTACTTCCGTTCGAGATAAATTCCGGGCAGTATAAAATATCAGAATGGAAAGAAACAAGGAAATAAATCAGCATCTTTTAAAAGATCTTGCGGATACAGCGGTCGGCCATTGCGTCTTTTAAAAGATCTTGCGTACGGAATCAGGTAAGGCAGAAAGGGGGAGGACACTGCATAACAGAAAAGAAATATAAGTGGCAGGCTCACTGGGAAATTAAACCAGGGACCTTTTGAATGGCACCATCGCCTCACTGCAACAGTGAATAATGAAAGGACATACCGCCAATTTAATACCACTTATATTTTTTTTCTGTTGTCATGTCCTGCTTCTTTCTGTCTTACGAGTGTCTGTTATTTTCATTCATTCATAACCCTCCACTCCTGTAGCAAGATTTGGTACCACTTGCTTTGTTTGTGGAAAAAAAAAGTTTAATCAGACACACACGACGATAAGAGTGCAGGGACAACGCGGTAGGTCTTGCTTTGAAGTGACGGTGGACTGAAATATTGCGGGTCGTCTAGCCCAGTGTTTCTCTGGGGGGCGTTTTCAAGATGTCTGGGGGCGTTCTGATGGGTCGCAATGATTGGGGTCGCTACTTCCATTCAGGGGGGCGTTGTGTACATTTTTACAAGAATCAATATGAAACAATTAAAAAAAGATATTCCCCTTCGCATAGCTTGTAACACGATAGTTTTTATTTGCCCTGCGTCCCATGGAGTGTTTCAAGGATTCCAAACGCAAAATTTTAGTACCTGAGATGTTACCATTGTCAGGAGACAGTAGAATTTTTGGATTCAATCAAAGAAGAATTTAGCATCGAAACAGAAGTATTGCGAAACGATGTGGCCTATCTTTTACATATATTTGAAAAGTTAAATGAGGTTCTTCTTAAGCTACAAGGAAATGAGATCAGTCTGATTAAAGTGAAAGGAATTATCATGGGGTTCATCAACAAATTGACATTATATAAAAATAATCTTAGTCGCCGAGAACTTTCTCATTTTCCATGTTTGCCGCAGTTAGGCTTAAAGATTCAAATTTAGAGGTTTATTGCAGTCATTTGGACGCTATTAAAAATGATATGAGCATAAGGTTTAAAGACTTGCAAGAACTAATAATACCGGATTGGGTGATTAATCCGTTTGAATCAGACGTGGAACAAGTTAGTCAACATTTACAAGAAAAATTAACTGAGCTACAAAAATGACTTCGAGGCAAAAGTACGATTCAGTCACACACATTACGAAAAATTTTTGATCCAGCAGAGGCTTGCGTATCCCGTTCTTTGGTGTGAAACTAAATTGCTAATTACAGCATTCCCAACATCGTATTTGGTAGAGAAGGGGTTCAGTGCTGTAGTGTTGCTACTACAAAAGCAACGAAACCGACTGCAGATTTGTAACAGGATTTTAGCAAACTTAGAACCAATTATTATAAAACTGGCTGAGTCACACCAAGCGCAAGGATCTCATTAAGCTTCATTAGTAAGTGAATTTTTATATAATTATATCATTATTGTCAACTAATAATTTTTAAAATTTTTTTCATGTTTAAAGTGGTTACATAATAATAATAATAAATTCTTTAAGCGCCAAACACGGCGCATAAGGCAGAAACCAGTGCTCTCCAGGTTGTACGTTGTGACACCACTCCTCTTAGCTCTTGCACATTGTTTAATCCCAACGTTCTTCCTTCTCTTATTATTGTTCTTCTGAGTGTTTCTTTTGGTCTTCCTTTTTTCCTCTTACCCTCAGGAATCCAAGTGAGTGCCTGCAATGGTATTCTGTTGTTTTGCATTCGTAGGACATGACCGATATATGACCATCGTCTTTTCCTTATATAGTCGGAGACATATTTCTGCCTAGAGTCTTTTCTTATTTGTCGATTAGTCTTGAATTCTTTCCAACTGATGTTCATGAGTTTTCTAAGACATTTGTTCTCGAATGTATTCAGCTTGTTCTCCAATGATTTTGTTATTTTCCAACTCTCACAGCCGTATGTTAACACTGAGATAACATTTGAATTAAACAGACGAAGCTTGGTATGTATATTCAATGATCGTAATTTCCAAATGTTAGATAATCTATTGAAGGCGCTAGCTGCCAAAGCAATTCTAGTATGGATTTCTCTTGTTGTGTCACCATCCTGAGTCATTTTACTGCCTAAATAATTGAAGCTTTCAACTTTCTGTAGTTTTTCCCCATTCAGGATGATATTAAAGGTCTCGTTAGAAAAGTTCATAACTTTAGTTTTAGAGGCATTTATTTGGAGACCTATTTTAACCGAAAGATGACACAAATTATTTACTGCTTCTTGGGATTGTCTGGGTGTTGAACTTAAGAATGCTAAATCATCTGCGAAATCTAGGCCCCCCCAGGTTACATAAGGAGAGGCTTAAATATTCAGATTTGAAGATATTTATGCAGTCATTTAGGCGCTATTAAAAGGATATGATTATGATAGTTATAGAGTTGTAAGAACTAATTTTATATCATTTACTCCGCCAATATGTAATTCAAGGATAATGAACTTGTGGTGTATATAATTCCGTACTTAAACATATATTTAATATAACTATGCTTTTATAAATGTGCATTCTCTCTTTCTTTATATTATAAGAAAAGATAACTCATTTACTGCATTGCTTTTTTAAAAGTATGGTGGAATATATGGTTATGTGTGTGTGTGTGTGTTTGTGTATACATGATAAAGAGCAAGTGGGTGCTAAATGGGTGGGGGGGGGGGGGGGGGGGGTTTTAAAAATATTAGTTGTCAAAAGGGGGCGTTACTACTGTCAGAGTTGAGAAACACTGGTCTAGCCCGAAAGTGTAGGAGGGAGGGAATATATGAAACATGGCCGACCTTGAAAATTTGCATTCGCAGGAAAGAAAATCTAAAGCTACAAGAGCAAGCCTGGTTGAAAGATATTAAAAATGTAATAATTTTTATACGGATATAGAATATGAGTGATATCCTAAAGGATATCATTCAAATGTAAGTAGTTTTAAAAATAATTAATATTTTTCATCGTCATCACATCTGCTAAAAAGTTAGCTCATGATCTTTAAAAATGTATTATAAATACATACCTCAGCGGATTTCGATAAAACATGGATAGAATGAACGCTTCCTATTGGGAACATGAAAGGAAACATAGGAAGGAAGGAAAGATATAAGTGTGTAGTGAAAAGAAGAGAAAACAAGTACAGATAAAGCGCAGATCGCCTCAAACCAAGAGATTAAACGAAAATCTAAGCGGACTCCAGACGGTGCTTTCTCTTACGGGAGAGTCGCGCAAATATAAAGACAGAGCGGCCCGTTTAAAAATGACACACGCAAAATCCAGACGCCAGAGTGAGAGACTGGAAGACAGTATCTGTAAGAAAAGGTTTTTTTCACGCTGCATGCAGGGCAGATATACTTCAGCAAATACCGCCTCACCGTGCACTTATTAATCCTAGAGGGTATATAAGTTTATTAAAGATATATATGTGTGACTAAGTTCATTTTATTTCAGATTTTGTTTACGATTTGATTGTATCAGACATAATAAAAAGGGTATACAGGAAGCCAATGACGCTAACCAGAGATAACCTCCACCGGCATTGTCAGGAAGCATAACAATTAATTGGTTAGCCAAATATATCATGGCTAGTTCTTGCCTGGAAGCTTACGACATACCAGCAAGTACATAAGTGGCTTGGCATCCATAAGTGGAAGGCAAAGGTTATATCTTACCCATGTATCATAACATGTGATTTATTCATGTATTTTGTTATTTTCTGCACAGTAGACACTATCGTATCATGCTATCACTGTAACATACTTCCATGAATCATTCATTTATATACAAACACTGAAGACATGGTCGCCTCATGAACATCAGTGGTGTGTGAGCTTGTTTGAACACCATGGCCACCTATTACCTTTTGTTCCAGGTTTTATGATCGTTCATGATCGAGTTCGTGATCAAGTATTAACTAAAGACTTGAGGACCTTTGATCCTGCTAACTGGAGCCTAGTGGTCAAACAATCTTCAACACTTTAGTCCCCGTAGTTATAGGGCGGGCTGAAGGAAAGTCTTATTGAATACCAGTGTGTCTCAGGAACCTCGAACAGACGTGGCGTAATGCAAGATGAGTTTATGTGTATCCAATCCTACAAACACTGTGAGCGGTTTCAATAGCGACTGTCAATGATGAGAAAGGCTAGAGACTAGATAGCAAGAATTATCAAACTAATGTGACAGACTTCATAATTTCATTGAAGATACATCCAAGACTTTTTACTATTATTTATTTTAATTTGTAAATATAAATAATCATACATTTTATCATCTTCCAACACCCATTTCTCATTACAAGAATATATAGATGTACATAATAAATTATGAAATTGCACTCATTTGACTTGGTAAATTTTTAACTGTTAAAATTTGAGTTACTTTTTCTAATTTAATTATATTATCACATAGGGTTACTATAGCGAAAGTGGCGCAGTATACTTCTGAAGCCTAAATCTGTTGTCCAGCTCAGAGTATTCACAGCCGTAACTCAATTGTGATATCAGTGTACTTCTCTGTCACTGGGACTTCATACTTTCTGGAGAGACATTCTACTTCTTCTCTACCACTATCATCACACTAGAAAAACCTTTCGCTACAACTCCCAAAGGAGCGTAGGCCTTCAACAAACACATGCCAAGCCCTCCTGTCACGTGCCATCATCTCAAGTTCTTTCCACGTTCTCCTCATCATTTTCACCTCTGTTTCCAGTTCTTTTCTCCATGTGCTTCTTAGTCTACCTCTGCCTCTCTTGCCCTGGGGGTTCCAGAACAAGGACTGCCTTGTAATGCTATCAACAGGTTTCCTCAGTGTGTGTCCTATCCATCGCCATCGTCTTCTTCTCATCTCTTGTTCCACTGGCCCTTGTCTAGTTCTTGTCCTCAGTTCCACGTTGGTAACCATGTCATACCATTTTAATCCCTCTATTCTACGCAAGCACCCACTTATGAAAGTCTGTAGCTTTTTGGTTGGTTGTTGTCTTTGTTGTTCTTCATGTCTCAGAGCCATACAATAGGACTGACTTCACATTTGAGTTGAAGATTCTTATTTTCGTGTTGGAACCGATTTCTCTTGATCTCCATATATTTCCCAATGCAATGAAAGCTCCTCTTGCTGTTTGTATTCTTAGTTTGATATCACTGTATGTCCTTCCAACTTTGTCTATATTGCTGCCAAGGTATGTGTACGATTCTACATCTTGTATTGGTGTTTCTTCATGTTCAACCCTGTTATCATTACCTGCATTTATTCTCATTATTTTTTTCTTTTCCCTGTGTATTTTCAGACCCAATTGCTGTGACCTCTCATCGAGTGTTTTCAATTTGTCCTGCATCTGATTACGATGGGACAGAAGAGCCAAGTCATCAGCAAAATCCAGATCATCCAACTGCTTAGTCAGAGTCCACTGGATTCCATTTCTGTTGTGTGTGGTCGATGATCTCATAACCCAGTCTATTGCTAGTAAGAAAAGAAATGGAGAGAAGAGGCATCCCTTTCACACTCTTGTTCTTATCCCAAAAGGTTCTGTAAGCTGTCCTTCGTGAAGAACTCTGCATGTCATGTCTTCATATGTTTTCTTTATTAAATTAATGATCTTCAGGGGGACTCCATAATGCCTCATCAATTTCCAAAGTGATTCTCTGTCTACACTGTCAAATGCCTTTTCGTAGTCCTCAAATCCGATGTATAGTGGTGAATTCCATTCCAGACTTTGTTCAACTATTATTCTCAAAGTGGCTATCTGGTCTGTACAGGATCTGTTTTGTCGAAAACCTGCTTGTTCATCTCTCAGTGTCTTGTCTATGGACTCTTTTAATCTTTCAAGGATAATCCTGTTTAATACTTTTCCTGGCACTGATAGTAACATTATTCCTCGATAATTGGTGCACTCTTGTAAATTTCCCTTCTTAGGAATCTTGACCAGATAACCTTCCTTCCATTCTACTTGTATTTCATCTCTGTCCCAGACTTTGCCAAGTAGTTTGTATAATATCTCTGTAGAGGTATCAATATCTGTTTTGATGGCCTCTGCTGGAATGCAAACTGGACCAGTTGCTTTTCCATCTTTCAGAAGCTTTATGGCTTTCTTTATTTCTTCCTTCGTTGGTCTTTCACCGTTAATTTTTAGCTCGTCTTCTGCTGTCTGGATGTCCCGGGAGGGGGGGGGGGAAGAGGGGGGGGGAGGAGTTGTGGAGCTGGTCTATTGAGAAGGTCCTCAAAATATTCTGTCCACCTCTTCATTTGCTCTTGTATATTGCGGAGCAGTTTTCCATTCTTGTCTTTTATGAGGCAACTTGTTTGCTTGTATTTCTCTGTTAGCTTCTTTGTGCTGCTAAACAGTTCTCTCATATTTCCTTTGGCTGAAGCATCTCCTGCCTCTCTTGCCAACTCCTCAATGTACTTCCTCTTGTCTCTTTTGATACTTCTTTTTACTTCTGTGTTTGCTTCTGTGTACACTTCTTGAGCCTTGGCTTTGGAACTTCTGTTTTTGCTTGTGTTTAAATCTGCTTTCTTGTTTTTTCTGTCTTTTATCTTATTGATGGTTTCTTTTGTTATCCATGCTTTTTGTTGTCTTCCTTGTCTCCCCCCTAGTATTTCTTCACATGTCTCATTCTATACAGTTTTGATTTGCTGCCAATAGTCCTCTGTATTCGCTACATCTTCCAGCTGTTGGAGCACTTGGAATTTGTTGGATATTGTGACCGCAAATTTGTCTCTTGTTTCTTGATTTCTTAGATGTCCTACATTAAATTGTTGTCTATAATTTTGCATTGTTGCATATCTCTTGATTTTCATTTTTACTTTGGCTATCAGAAGGTGGTGATCTGATGCCACATCTGCTCCTCTATATACCTTTACATCCTGCAATGATGATCTAAACTTCTTGTTTATGCATATATGATCAATCTGATTTTCTGTTCTATGGTCTGGTGATATCCATGTTGCCTTGTGTATTCTCTTATGTGGAAACATGCTTCCTCCTATAGCCAGTTGATTTGAAGCACAGACGTTTGAGAATAGTTCCCCATTGTCATTCATTATTCCTATCCCATGTTTTCCCATGACTTCTTCAAAGCCGGTGTTGACTGTACCTATCTTTGCATTCATGTCACCCATCAAAATTGTGATGTCTCTTCTTTTTACTTTATCCATAATTTCCTGTAGTCTAATATAAAATGCTTCTTTCACAGACTCTTCTTTGTCATTAGTTGGTGCATAACATTGGATGACATTTACATTTATTTTCTTTTTAGCTGTTTTAAAAGTAGCTGTTATTATTCTGGATCCAACAGCTTCCCATTCAATGAGTGCTTTCTGTGCCTCTTTAGATAACATAAGAGGCTACCCCTTCACTGTGGTGTGAACTTTCGTCTTCATGTCCTGAGGACAGCACCAATTCACCTGTGATGAGTTTCTTCTTGTCTACCCCCTTCCACTTTGTTTCACACATTCCCAGAACCTCGATTTTATATTCCATCATTTCTGCTGCTACTTGTGCCACTTTCCCTTGTTCGTTTATGTCCGAACATTCCAGGTGCCAAATCTGGAAGTTCTCCTAGAAGAAAGAAGGTTAGTCAGTAACACAGACTCCTTTCGGCTTTCTCTGTATTGCCTCATACGCCTCCCTGCGAGAGGAACTTCCCTGTCTTGGGTGGCTGTGTTTTATTTTCCTTAATTGACTTGTCCATGTTTGTTTACGTTTTTTTTGTGGTTTAAATTTTTTACACGAACGAACGAACGAACTTTATTTTCGAAGGGTTAAGAATTGGGCGCGCAGGCCCGTCTAACATTCTGCCCTTCCACTCTCATTTATCTTGCATACTATATCCTTTCATTCCCACATGTTACTTTAAGCATTAATTTAAAGGCATGCAACATTATAAAGTTAACATAACAGCATTCATTTACAGTATGCAATCATAATAAAAAAGTAGGGTTTCTTTTTCTAAACAAACAAGATAGTAACTGGGAAAAATAAAATAAACAAAACAATAAATAAATAAATTCTGTATACCGACACTCACTCATGCGGTCAAAACGCCACAATTAATCTGTATTTTTGAATGTGTCATCAATCATCAATACAAAAATGACATAAACACATTTTTGCTTATATCCATACATTCTTGGTGGAAAATGAAATAATAATAATAACACTTTCTTACTTGCTTGTGTGGTAGGTAAAGTCTCTGACAAAAATAAAATTATGTAATATCTCCTTATTCTCATATACATCATCCCATTTAAGCAAACGAAAACATTCACATTTCTAAAGTACAGTGGTATGCGGGTACATTCTCACGACTCACATTTCTAAAGTACAGTGGTATGCGGGTACATTCTCACGACTCACATTTCTAAAGTACAGTGGTATGCGGGTACATTCTCACGACTCACATTTCTAAAGTACAGTGGTATGTGGGTACATTCTCACAGGATGGGGTAACCAACCCTCCTTAGTCGCTTTCTACTACATGCATGGCAGGGAACATTGTTACTATTCTTTGCTCCCCTTTCGGGCCCCGGTAACACACGGGTGGTCTGTTATTTACCCTTATTTATTTATGTATTTTAAGCAGTTACTAAATGTCAGCAATATGCAAATTCAATATTTAAGTCAGTTGTACGCATAAATATTGAATTCTTCTAAGAGGAGACAAGTTTTTTTTTTTCATTCCTAGATACTTTTTTACAAACAGCAGTAGTTTTACGCAGTGAAAAACAAAGCAAGGATTAAAATAAATTCTATGTAGGTTTACAGTTGTGTTGAAAATTAATGTCGCAAAATGTAAGATCTTAAGTAGAGTTTGTGGTTGGAGAGAAGTGAATTATTTTAATTTGAAGTACAGTTTATTCGCATATTGCGCTGACTTAATTTGTGCTGAATCAGCTTTGGACGTTTTGTTGACCAAGGGGGTAAAAATCCAAAAAAAGCTTTCATTATAAATTTTTGGCTGTTGACTAACCAGTCTATCGTAAGCTACTTCTATTGTTGATCGTATAAGGCTTCTCCCTTATTATCTATGTAACTTCCAAAGACAACAATTACTTAATGACTCAACACTTGAAATGACTCAAGATGAATGCACGTTTCTCAATTCAATTGAATAAAACTTCATTTACAAAAAATGAAGAATGTGTGCAAAACTGGATCTTGACAGACTTCCTGATAAATTCCAGCCTTGTGCATATGGCTGGCGAGCTTGTACAAAACATTCAGTATGTAATTACTGCCCCACTGTCCATCTCTCGTGCTAATGTCTAGTGGCTATTGGGGTCAAAAAGTTGAGAATGACTGTTGTTGGTTTCATTCACTGTCAATATCTTTCTAATTGTAACAAATGTCTCTCTTACATTCTGTTACAGTCGTCTGCTGCTGCCTTGGTGTATCTTATTAAAGAAACTGGCCTAACCGCCATGGATGGACGTTTACCAAGCTTTATTCTAATTCTGGACTGTCTGTCTATCTGTTGTTCCTCACTACAACTAAAAGTTCATCAACAGGTTTTTTCTAACTTTCAACGTACCTGGTGTTACGAACAAACACAATCCTCCAACATGAAATAACTGACGTCTCGTCATCACACAAAATAGAACACTGTCATTCAACAAAGTGGCATTGAGCGTGAAGTTCAAAATGATAGTTGTGAAACTTCTACAACCGCAGGTCAACCAAGATACATTAGGCAAAATCATTCGATACGTGAACTCTGTTCGGACAAATGCTCACTCTGTCAAGACTCAGAACTAACTGACTTAATCTATAACTTTGTCCGAACTATCCAGAACAAAATTCTTGCTCACCAACAAACTCAGTCACTAAGATGACGTGGAAATATCACTTATTCAGTGATTTATTTATGATCGTCTGTCAAATACTTACTTATTTAGTCGTTCCTCTTCTACCGTGAGGTGTAGAGGTTTGGAAGAGAGAGCGCCAGACTATCCTATCGGCTGTCTTCCTCCTGGCCTGGTTCCATTCTAGTCCTCGGTAATTCAAAGATTGTCTAATGTTGTGCTCCCAGCGTCCTTGTGGTCTGGATCCCTGGCTCTTTGTTTCCCATGCTTGTCGTGGTAGCCGATCTTCTCCCATTCTGCAGACATGGCCAAACCATCTTAGTTGGGACTGTTCTACTTGGGTCTGCAGGGGGTGGGATTTTAGGCCTAGACGAATCATCTGGTTGCGGACCATGTCTCTTCTTGTTATTTTAACCACCTTCCTCAGATACCTCATTTCTGAGGTTTGGATCTGGCTTTTGTGTCTGTCAAATAAAGGTATCAAACTTCTGTCTCTATGTTTGTCCATCTATGTTATTATTGTTATTTCCCTTCGACTATAAATCTAAAAACTCCAGTTTACCAAATAAACCTAATCTAACAGAATCTTATCCCCATAACAAGTCTCTGTCTACAAATTATTCTAATTATTTTCAGGAATGTTTTCTAAATACATAAAAAAATTATTTATTGAAACTCTATTTAAAAATACAAATTACTCAAGAATGAGATCAAATAATAAAAAGAATTTATAGAAATAATAATAGGAATGAAGATGGAACACAATATGTACTTGGTAACAAAGCAAATGTCACTTGGTAACTAAGCACAAGTGTTTGCTCAGCAAATGTTGTCAAGTTGTAATATCGGAATTACATTGTTGCGTGGGTGATGGAAGAATCATGCGATACTCTTGTTTCAGTGTATCATTGTTTAATAAAAATGTAATTAGTAGATATTTGTTTTGTGTTTTCTGTTTCTATTGTGCCTTCCTGTTCTTTTTCCTAGTAGGCAAGATTGTAAAAAATAATCTAGAACTGTGACTCTTACAGTTTCAGTTAATGTGCATTCACAGTGCTGTTAACACTTGATGTGTTGTTGCGCTTTAAATGCTATTTTAAAAAAATTAATAAAACCTTGTTGTTGAAAACAATGGCCTGAAAATGCAAAGGAGTCATTATATTTTACAACATATTTAGTGAAATAATGTCAAATAGCATTTATTTGAAAACTGAACGATTGAGCGGGGGCTTGCTAGGGGCTGCCACCCTATTTTGACTATAACTATTAGCATTTTTTTTTTTACTTTACACAGTGTCCTCAGAACCTAACCACAGCCTAAGATGTAATCAAACTGTATAACACATTTTCATTTGCTGGCATGTTATGCTTGTTCAGAAAGTGAGACATGTAAACTATGTTTTATGATTGGGTGAAGGGAGCCGCGCTGGTGTAATGGCTACAACGTTGTACTGGCGACCAGGTGTTCATGGTTCAAACCCGGGCGTCGGCGTTTGAAGAAATGTTTACGACCGGAAATTTGACTGAATAATCTGAACGGCCCCTGCACATAAATCCCGTGTGGATGGGAAGGAGCGAGACTCCTGACCGGGTTGGAAGGAAAGTCCACTAACCCCCCAGCCTCGCAATGACATGTCATTGGGCCAAAAGAGCTGGAAAGCTCGAGTGCCGCTGGTTAGGAAAAAAAAAAAAAAATGATTGGGTGAAATCTTAATTAATGATTGGAGAGAAGTAAATTATTTGAAATATAACTCATTTTCAGTAGTTAACGTTATATTTGAAATATAACACGTATTCAGTAGTTAACTTGTTATATTTGAAATATAACACATTTTCAGTAGTTAATTTGTTATATTTGAAATATAACACATTTTCAGTAGTTAACTTGTTATATTTGAAATATAACACATTTTCAGCAGTTAACATGTTATATTTATTCAGAGAGTGAGACTAGCTAGTAACTCATCAAGAAATGACAGCAATCAATTATGATTTGCAAATATTGCTTCATGTCTTGAGGATGGCACAGTTTCTACTTTATTAGTTTCTTCCTTTGCTTTTCCTTCCACTGAGCAAGTAAACTGGTCAACACACACATACACTTGAAAACTATAATTCACTAAAACACTTTTATAACGACTGAAGACAGATGCCTGAATAAAAATAAAAAAATCTACCTCTGCCGGGAATCGGAAGCAGGACATCTGTTTGGAAGGCAAACATTTTAACCACTAAAACAAATGACGCACCATAGTTTATGTAGTTTTTACAATCTTACCCATGTTAATGTATGCTTGTTTACACAATACCTAATAGAGGTGAGCAAGATAAATGTTTGTTTAAAATATTGATCAATGCAATCAATCGACTGCTGCTTCATTCAAACATATGCAAGTTGATTTCTGAGTGTGTTCAAAGAAAAAAGAATATTTACGTAGGATTCTAGCTGTCAAGGGATGTAATTTTTTGCTCTTGCATGGATTTATATTACTATTGACGAGTAAGTCACCGGCCTAAAGATGGGGAAGGGGACGTAATTATGTTGTGTGCTTTCTGCTGCATGCCCTGATGATGGCACTAAATTCACCTGGAGTCATTTCATTCATTTCCATTTTGCTTCAGAAGTATGGAAACAGTGGCACAGAGGAATATTTCTTTTAAAAAAAAAATCCCGCGACATGAAGTATCATCATCATCATCTCAGCCCGTAACCCGTCATGGGTCGTAGGGGTGCCATGGTGGAAGCATCAGCAGACAGGGTCCTCCACTGCTCTCTATCCTCAGCAATGCGTTCAAGTGTGGAAAAACCGTGTCCTGCCCACTCTTTGATGTTATCAGCCCAGGATTTTCTCTGCCTTCCTCTTCTCCGTTTACCTTCGACTGTTCCCTGAAGGATCGTTTTCGAAAGGGAGTCATGACGAGTTACATGCCCAAACCAGGCAAGCTTTCGACGTTTCACTATTGACAAAAGTGGTTCTTGGTGGCCTGCATAGGTGTTTATCTTCTCTCTAACATAGACATTTGTTTTGTGCTCTTTATAGCAAATGCGCAGAATTCTTCTATAACATGTATGCGCGAAAGCCTGAATCCTTCGCTCCGTATCTGCAGTGAGTGTCCAGCCCTCACACCCATACAAGAGAATAGATAATACAAGTGAATTGTATAATTTGATCTTCACAGGAAAACTGATCTTACTTTTCCAGATCACATTCAACCTTGTCATGGTAGCTGAGGCCATCTCAAGTCTTGTCTTGATTTCTTTACTTGATCTTCCATCACTACATATAGTGGACCCGAGATATTTAAAGGTGTTAACTTCTTCTAACGTTTGCCCATTTAACGTAATGTTGGTCGGAACATGTTTCTTATGGCTATTCGCCAATATCTTGCTTTTTTCTATATTAATTTCCATCCCATACGTTCTTGTTACTTTCTCCAGTCTGACATGAAGTATATTGGGAAGAAATGCACGCTATTTCATTAGGTGCGCAATTTAGTTCCGTGGTCAAAAACATGTCATGAAAAAGATTGCAACTTTGGTGGGAAAAAATGGGACTAACATGATGGATGAGACTGGTTAATGATTATGCAAACTTGAGCAGAGTTTACACCTGGAGAGAAATAAACTTTTTGAGATATTTCAGTAGTTGGCCTGTTATACTCACTGAAAATGAGATATATGAACCTAAGTATTATTGCCAAGATCTGCTTACTCGGAGCAAGCAAGAGGACATGCACACCATCATAGCTGGCAGACGCTGGAGCTGGGTTGGCCATGTCCTCAGAAGAGACCCTGATGCCATCACAAGAACAGCTATGCTTTGGACCCCTGAAGGAAAACGAAAGAGAGGCCGACCAAAAACAACCGGGCGGAGGACTGTGGAAGCTGAGATGCAAAGAATGAACCAGAGTTGGGGCACTGTACGAAGGATGGCCACCGACCGAGCAAAGTGGAATCAATTTGTTGTTGCCCTACAAGACGCCACTAGGCGTGATGGCCACTGACTGCTTTGACGGTCGGCGGCTAAGGATCAAAGAAGAAGAAGAAGTATTATTGGTTGTGTGAAATCTTCAGCAGAGATTATGATTGGAGAGAAATTAATTAGCTTCTACAAGACTTGCAGAATTTTTGTGCGGACGGCAAACCATAAGTCAGAAGAGTTCAGGACCACGACAGGGTGATATTTTGTCACTATCTTTTCATACTCCTGTCGTGGGATTGTCTCCTCTGCTCTGCAGCGGTGGTCCAACAAAGGCCAAACTTTGAGTAAGAAAAAAGACGGTCTTCAAAGGTCATCAATCTTCGCTCAAGATTACTTTTGGCAGAGATGCAAATATAAGAATGATGCTTCTATTTCAGGGAGCCTCACAGGAATTTTAAGAAAGCAAGCATAACAACTGAGATCATCTAAGCTGTCATGAACTTTTTATCTTCCTACCCCTTCTGTGAGGAAAAAGAAATTTGCTTGTATCTTCTGACCCCGCAACTGAAATGATTCAGTAAAATATTACTTTAATAGCACTGGCTGGTTAAAGTTAGTTGCTTATCCTTTACAGGACGTGGCAATCAACCCCAGCTTTTATTGGCTGTTTGTGATTTTTCTAGGCAATTTTTTTCATTCAGTAGTTTGCCATTGCTTTCTGAACGGTACGGCGCTTATACCATTGTTAAAAATCCACACAAAGCGATCTGCTACCAAACCGCCTGCAGCTGGTTTCGAACCTGGTATATCTGGATTATGAAACTCCGTTCATATCCATTAGGCCACAGACGCCGACACTGGCTGGTTATGTATTTAAAATAACTGAGTCATATGGGTGAAATTCACTCAATAATGATTAAATAAACTATCAGTTTGTTTTTCAATCAATCAATACCCTTTAGCTCCCTGAGGAGCATAGGCCTTCAACAAACACATGCCAAGTCTTCCTGAGCTGTGCCATCCGCTCAAGTTCTTTCCAAGTGTTTTCCTCATTTTCACCTCTGTATCCAGTTCTCTTTTCCATGTGGTTTTTTGGTCTACCTCTGCCTCTCTTGCCCTGTGGATTCCAGAACAAGGACTGCCTTGTAATGCTATCAGCAGGTTTCCTCAATGTATGTCCTATCCATCGCCAGTGCCTTCTTCTCAACTCTTGTTCCACTGGCACTTGTCTGGTTGTTGTCATCAATTCCACATTTGTGACTTTGCCATACCATTTCAGTCCTTCGGTTCTACGCAAGCACCCGTTTATAAAAGTCTGTAGCTTTTTGGTTGTTGTTTTTGTTTCTCTCCATGTCTCAGAGCCATACAATAGAACTGACTTGACATTTGAGTTGAAGATTCTTATTTTCATGTTTGACTTGATTTTTCTTGTTCTCATTATGTTTCCCAATGCAATGAAAGCTCCTCTTGCTTTTCAGTTTGTATTTACAGATAACAAATTTAATAATCAATTATAGTTAACAAACTTCTGTCCCATAATTGTAATCAGATGCAGGAAAAATTGAAAACACTCGATGAGAGATCACAGCAGTTCAGTCTGAAAATGCACAGGGAAAAGACAAAATAACGAGAATAAATGCAAGTAATGATAACAGGGTTGAACTTGAAGAAACACCAATACAAGATGTAGAATCGTACACATATCTTGGCAGCAGTATAGACAAAGTTGGAGGGACAGACAGTGATATCAAACTAAGACTACAAAGGGCAGGAGGGGCTTTCATTGCATTGGGAAATATATGGAGATCAAGAGAAATCGGATCCAACATGAAAATAAGAATCTTCTGCTCAGGTGTGAGGTCAGTCCTATTGTATGGCTCTGAGACATGGAGAACAACAAAGACAACAACCATAAAGCTAGACTTTCATAAATGGATGCTTGCGTAGAATAGAGGGATTAAAATGGTATGACATGGTTACCAACGTGAAACTGAGGACAAGTGCCAGTGCAACAAGAGATGAGAAGAAGACGATTACGATGGATAGGACACACACTGAGGAAACCTTTTGATAGCATTACAAGGCAGTCCTTGTTCTGGAACCCCTAGGGCAAGAGAGGCAGAGGTAGACCAAGAAGCGCATGGAGAAGAGAGCTGGAAACAGACGTGAAAATGACGAGGAGAACGTGGGAAGAACTTGAGATGATGGCACGTGACAGGAGGACTTGGCATGTGTTTGTTGAAGGCCTATGCTCCTTTGGGAGTGAAGGGTTACGAATCAATGAATGAACAGTTAAAAATAGAGTGATATATGAAAATGTGTCACAGAACATTGGGTCGATCTCTTTTCCTCTCTGGCAGTATTTAGTTACATTTTTTGAGTGGACAAAATTGCATCCTTTTCTGTGGTTTGCACATTTTCTTTCCCTGCTATCAAGCAGATAGTTAGTACTTTCAAATCATCTTACACTCCTCTCAGGGATACGTCATCAAGTCTGTTTGTTTACTGTTCATCCCTGCTGGAATAGGAGACGGATAAGATAATATTAACCAACAATCATGTTGGAAAATTTCGGATGTGCCCGGCATCAGGCTACGGATTAGCACTAAAATCGCCCAGCGAATTTGTTTAAATGGTGATGTGCCTTCCTCAACCAGATTGGTAAACGAAGAATTTTGTTTGCGCAAGCGACAGGTAGTTAGATTACTCGCCTGCGCGACATATTTCTAGACAGACAAGAATGGCATAATCGTTTCCGGTACAAATTGTTTCAAAGACATTACTTTTAATGAAAGTAAGAAGTTATTTGTAAACGATGCACAGAGAGTGATCAGATGTTTTCATTCCATATTTGGGTGACATGACCTTTGCAATGATGCACAGAAATTTCATAGTGGAAATAATTTGAAGTACCCCCACAAAACACGCATGTTTGAAACAATTTGCAGACATGTCGGAATGAATCCTTTTGATTGGAGCCCTGCTTAACATCATAACAAACAAATGCAGGGGAAGAGAGGCAATATAACCTGACACTTTAGCCAGGTTAAAGCACTGCGAACACTCACCTTGCGTCAAGAAGACAACCAGACCTTTCCAGAGCTAAGAATAGTGCCAGACCAGACCTTGTTTGAGCATTCTCAGGACTTAAAAGGCCAGGAAAAACTCTACCCAGGAAAACCGGAATTTGAGGGAACTGAAACACAAGTCAAAGGGGGAACTTATTGCTAAAGTAACAACACTCCAGACCAAGTGTAAGAGGCCTTCACAAGGGCCTTTAAATCTCTGAGCCAGCAGTCCATGAGCCTAAAGATTGACGTTAGTTGTACATTTTGAATTCTATATTTTTTCATTATTAACATGTGAACTAATACGTATGTATTGACATGTAAATAGTAATATGTGAAAATTACTAGTGGATGTCCAAGTCATTTGAGATTAGTAACCTCAGCACGTAGAATGATGATTTCATGAACCACTACTGCCAGGGCTTGTGACTGCATTTTTGCGAGTTTATTATAAAGGACACAAGGCAGAGGTAGTCCCAAGTTCTGTATGGAGCAGGGAGGTAACGATGAAAGAAATGATGCACATACTTGTTATATTATTAACCTTTTCAACCAGTGTAAATGTAAAACATATTCACTCTAAATGTATTGAAAGTTTCAACCTTTTCAACCAGTGTAAATGTAAAATATATTCACTTTAAATGTAATGAAAGTTTCAGCCTTTTCAACCAGTGTAAATGTAAACATATTCAAACTATATTGTTAACATTTTCTACTTAAGTTAAAAATTAAACTATTCATTTTAAATGTAAAGATAGTTTTTCGCCCACTGGGACTAACATTAATTCTCAGAGAGCGTAAAAGTTCTGAGATAGATGGGATGGTGGAATAGGAAGATGGGGGACGCATAAGTATGTGTTGGGGAAACTCAATACTCAAAGGGTATTTGTTTCTCTTCTTTTACCATACTAGTTCGTGGGACCAGTTGAGGGTACTATTTCTGGAACAAGTGAGGGTATAAGTGGCCTAAAGTCGATGCTAGATTTCATCATCAGACGGGTCTGTTAAAGAGAAGGTATTTACATGTTGACTGCACTTAGTTTTGTTAGCAGTTTAATATACGCGGTAACAATTCTATCTGGGGGCCAACATGATGTATTTTTACACCAATGTTAATTATAATGAACGCGATATAAGGTTTACGTTACTAGGTGATGATGACGTAATAGATGCTGCACTAATTTATGCAGACCGTTAATTCTGGGCCTTCTGGTGTATGAATCCGTCAGTGTAAGACGTAGATGCTAATGCTCCTAAGATAGTTTGAAGTTATACAGTTCTTTTATGTAGCTTAAGAATTTGAGAAGGACGCCACTGTTATTCTCGAAGATGCCAAATTAAGTATGCAAGTTCAGTGATTGTTTGCAGAGGAATTTTACGGGAGTAATCAATTTTAATCTCCATATTCTGGTTGTCACTACTTAGGTGTTAACCGTCTTATCGGCACCTCTAGTAAATAGGCCAGGTATGAGACGATTGTATCAAGGACGGTAGGAGATTCTATATATGCATTGATGCCATTATGTCATGAACATTATTCTATGCTTCGTAAATAAAAATGCTGTATCTGTGGACCCTTACTACAAGTTGTTGGAGGTCGATTTATGAGGAATTGTTCTTGCACAAGCCCATACCATTCAATACATCTCATTCGCACGACGCTCATTACAGAGGTCAAATATGAAGTAATAGTCTTCTTCAACCACTCAATCTCCAACATAACAAAACCATTCGTAACAGGGTCTTAGAGCCGCGGGACCAGCTTTGCAGTTATTCCCTGATTCTACTTGGAACTTGCTGCAACTCTTAATCTTGACCAGGAACGTGAGTTTCCAGTCACCTATCTGCGAAGAACCAAAACACCAGCGGGAGCAGAAATCCCAGCAGCTAAGTGTACACATAAAAACTGCCAAGTGAAACTTCCCCTTATATAATTCACCATTAATATCATATGATGATGACCAATTTTTGTTAATGAATGTTCAGTTTTTCATAACTGTTAAAACATAAATGATTATTAAATTTGTTATTGAACTCTTTAAGTCCCAACAGCCAGTATACTGTACTTCCTCCTAGACCCATTTGGCCCGATCAACAGTATACTGGCTTTCGTTATCTCTTGATCCTTTCTAGGGCTGTTTTCTAATTTTGACAACTCAAAAACGCAATTTTCTTAAAGTATAGCCATCCATTTTGGACTTTTGCCATGAAAGACAAAACGAGTACTGTGTTGATATATACTCTATACTAAATATAGCGAAATTAAATCAAATATTTAATAGTATAGTTTATTTCCAACCTGAGTTTTTTTTTTCTCTCATACATTTTCAGTGAAAAATAAATGTCAAATTTTAAAATTAAAGATTACACATTGGTATGATGACAAATGAGTTTGTTCTATGCTCAAAATAACACTTGTATTATTTAAATGTTCGCAGCACTGACATTTTAAAAATTAGAAATGCCATTTTGTTTTTAGAAAAGAAAAGAAAAGGCAAATGTTTTAAAAAACAAATCGATTCCTCTCCATCAAGTTTCAAGTTAACATTTATCATTTATTTTGAAAAAAAAAACAATTAAAGTTTCCGTGGGAACGTCATAGGAGTATTACTAGGTTATCATAAGCAGGTACGTTATGAAAAAAATGTAATACTGTTACGTACATTTATTACCTAAGGGGGTAGTCTTCGGTCCTGCCAAATGTACGCACCAGTCTTAAAATAGTTATATTATTTGTGCGTTCGATTGATTCACGCACTGACGTGCACAATGCAGTGTGAGTTGCTTTGGACGCACGGATAACCTAGTTGAGGAGGATTCTGACGTCATGTTTTGAACGGGGCAGTTCGGACCATGTTTATGTCCGATATATATTTCTTGGATTTTTCTGGCAAGTTTGAAGAAGCCATTATTTTGTAATGATATCTACTGGTATTCATGATGAAGCCAATAGTGGAAGTATCAAGTAAGTGTCGCCCCATGTCACATCGAATGTTTATTGAGTTAAATTAAAGTATCAGGCCGCTCCTAGTTTTGGTCTAGCGGGAATTCATCGTAGTATGTCATTCCTAGAATGGACAGACGGAGTCGTTAGCCCTTTTGAATTACCGTAGAGGGAGGATACCTACGAGTAAACGAAGTTAATTGATTTGTATGCTTCACATGTTTTTATATGCCGTATTTTCGTCAATGCCAAAGTCGTGGCATGGATATAGAGAGGTTAGTCAACACAGAACTCTAACCTGGTCGTATTGTCGTGGATGACTTTGTTTGGATTTTATATATATATGCTACCTAAGTATCGTATGGAAAAAGTCTGGAATTGTTACAAGTATGATAAGAAGTATTGCTCCTTGAGAATGAATCCGTTGGCCATAAGATACGTCCTTGAAAGAAGGTCAACGGACTTGACTGCAATACATATGATATGGTAGAGGAAGTGACCCTTAGTCACTTGAATAAGAGGACTTAATTGTTAGAGAATCTTCATGAACTTGAAAAGTAATTATCAACATTTTTGACGTATGACCTTTTTGCACCTGTAACTATGATCGTCTTGTTCCACTCCGTATGTGTCACGTTAAATAAAATATATGTACAGTCATCACAGACTTGTGTGCTGCCAGTAAGTGACCAGTTAAACACTACTTGTTGGAGTTCGTTTTGAAGAACATTTTCTGACATTTTTGTTCCTTTGCAACCATTCGCGTAATGAAGTTCTTTACCATTAGAATGAACACCCAACAGTAAATGGTATGCCAGTGTGGTCTGGAAATAAATAATTTCACAGGAACGTACTCAATCCAAGTATCGGTTGAAAAGAAGATTTGAACTTTCAAGGCGACAACATCTCAAACTTGGAACCTAGTGTGATGATGAATCAGAATCAACTTACGGTTACCAAATGCTCAAGGTCATCAATCAACCTCCACGTCAAGTTTTACAGTGACTGACTGCCTTGGGATCACCTATTCGTCATTATTACGTGCGAGCTGTTGTTATATACGCAGAGCGAAGTATTTTATCCTCAGACGTACATCCACGGAGACGAGGCACATTGTTTTTTCCCGGCACACGCGAGATGAGTATAACGTGCTTTCGTTGTACATTTTATTACTTTTAGCTGTGCCTTCTATAGTTATGTCCATCTTTACATTTTCCATGTTATATGTTATATGTTGTACATTCGTCGTGGGAGGTAGGGAGGTTGATCTGACGAACGAGATCCATCTCGAAGCCAATTCGGGCTCTTCGTCAGACGTTCTGTAGGGCTCAACTTGTAAGTTTCAATTGAGCGATAATTCCGGTCCAAGGCTAGAAACCTTGCCGAAGTTCCGATCGCTAATTGTTCCTTATGATAGTATCTGTTTAGCTGTTTCGTCACGTTTACTTGTTGTTTTTGGTAGTTATTTTTACTCGTATTTAGTTTTATGATGAATTTTGTTTGTATTATGCGTCCGTCTCACCTTTCCTGTCGTTCAGTTTTTTACAAAACCTATGTTTTTACACTGTGTTGTCAATTGTCCTGTTGAGTATCTGATCGTAGTTGTCATCGTAAATTTTTACGATATTCTATTTTAGTTACACATTTCTATTTTTGTTGATTTCTACGATTGTGTTCACTCGTCTTTGATTATCGTGTCTTGTCGGTAATGTTTCTATTGTCTTTCACGTTGTTGCTTTCATGACATTTCATTACATAAATTACTATATTGATTATTGATATATTTCATAACTATATGATAACAAAAGATACCGTTCTAGGACAGGAACGACGAACACTTGTTAAAGTAACAAGGTTAATTAATTTACATTGATTAATTATCATTTTATAAATCAAGAGTATTGTGACTACTTATAAAGCATAATGTATTCACTAGATTATTTCATTAAGCAAGCAAAAGCTCTTCAGATGGCTCCTGATGAAGCAAAAGCATTTGCACTTGCAGAATATAAGAAAGCTCAAGAAATAGAAGCCGAACAGAGAAAGCTAGAAACTTTAAGATTAGAAAAATTTGAAATTTGAGGCGGAGGAGAATGAGAAACGATTTCAGCGAGAGGAGAACAGAAACAAAAGGAAATGGAAGAAAGAAGATTAATAGCTGAACAAGCCGCTGAATTAGAAGAGAAACGATTTCAGCGAGAGGCAGAACAGAAGCAAAGGGAGGCTGAAGAAAGACTTAAAATTGAGATGGAAGTTAAACAAAAGGAAATGGAAAATAAACAAAAGGAAATGGAAGAAAGAAGATTAATAGCTGAACAAAATACAAAACGACTTCAGCTTGAGATGGAAGAGAATGATAAAAAACGACAGCATGAACTAAAATTAGCAGAGTCAGAATATGAGAGACTTAGGTTAACTCAGGAAGCTAATTCTCAGAGAACTTTTGAAAGCCAAACTTCATCCAGACATGATCATTTTAAGGAAATTCACCTTAAATTACCTAAATTTAATCCCCCGTCGGATGACGTAATATTTTTCCTAGATAGATTTGAGGCCACTTGTAGGTCTTATAACGTGGATAAAACACTGTATTGCACATATTTATCCAGGTTACTTACTGGGGATGCTTTAGCAGTTTATCATACTACCAGTATTAATGAGAAGAATGATTATAATGCTCTTAGAGCCGCACTTCTGAAGAAATTTCAAATGACAGAAGATGAATACCGATTAAGATTTCGTACATTGCTACCGCAATCAAGCAGAAATTTCAGTGATTTTCTGTCACAAATACGACTAACCCTAGAAAGATGGATCGAATTATCCAAAATTGAAAAGTCGTATGAAGGTCTCTTCGATTTACTGATGCGCGATAAGGTACTATCGTCTGTAAATCCTACATTTCTCGCATTTTTACACGAACGGAAACCTTTATCTATGAAAGACTTAGAAGAACATGCAAAAAATTTTTGCACTGCTCACCCAACCATGGATCTAAGTAATGCACAGATTAAGAATGAATTGCCTGTTGCTTTTGCAGCACAACAAAACAATTTTTCACGAAATCGTTCCTTTAGTGCTGACAGGTATGTCAATAAGGGAAATAATTACAATTTTAACAATGATAACTTTTACAAAGGGAAGCAATTTCAACAATCTGCTCCATTTAATGTTTCTTGGAACCAAGCTCACAGATCGCGAGATTTTGGTAACAATAATTTTAAAAATAATCAAGGACATTATAATAAACAAAACTGGAGATCAAGATCTCAGGGTCCGCAAAACAGACAAGGTTCTTGGAATAAAAATTTTAAAGAACATCATAACTTTAATTATACAAATTATCGGACTCATCCAAATTTTAACTCAAGCAGAAACGACAATTATGGCAATTTTAATGCAAATAATCAAAATCGATCGCGTCGTAGAGATAGATCGTCGAGTAATACGGGTAGACATTCTAATGTCGCTTTAAGTGATACACAGGCTAACATTGAACAGGGTAAAGTAGCTGAAACTCACAATGCTATGTCTTGTTCTCTTGATTGTACCCAGGTGAAAGACTGTCCAGAATGCTCGACTCTTTTCCAGCCTAAGGCGATCACGACGCTGCGTTGCGGACATACCTTGCCTAGTCTACCTGTAGTCTGTACGGCCACTGCTGCGTCAGTACACCAGGGACAGGGCTCTCTTAAGTTTAACAAGGGATTTGTCAACAACATTTCATGCTCTCTCCTATTTGACTCAGGTTGTAGTACTGTGGGCGTCCGGACTTCGCTGATCAACCCAAGTTGTGCCACGGGCAGGGTTGTCAAGTGTGTGACTTTTGGTGGCACCGTTGAAACATTTCCCACTGCTATTATTGACCTTAATACACCATTTTTTTCAGGAAAGATCCAGGCATGTCTCCTTCCGAATCCAATTTGTGATGTAATACTTGGTCGCATACATGGTATTAAAGAGTGTACACCACAGCAAATTGCTGAATGGGAAGAGCGACATATTCAAACTGCAAATGCAGTAGTGACTAGAGCGCAAGCTACTAATATGTCGCATGATACACCTATTGAACCTACAGTTCATACCACTTGTGATGATGATGCTCCTATTTCACGGGAGTTGTTTGCAACATTGCAAAAGAATGATGATTCATTAAAAAAATTTTTTCAGTATGTGAACAAAAAGAATACCAGCAACAAACTTGCAAAATCTAGACATGACTTTATACTTAAAAATGGGATTTTGGTTAGAGTAATACGGGAAAAGGATTCATCCTTATGTTATCAGATCTTAGTCCCATCCTCTATGAGATCTCGTATATTACGACATGCGCATGACTCGCAATGTGCGGGCCATATGGGTTTTTCGCGTACCAAATCCAGAGTGCTTTCGGCATTCTACTGGCCAGGCGTCCATAGGGACATCACTCTCTATTGTCGGTCCTGTTTGATATGTCAGGAAGTTAAGGTACGGGGTCCATTTCATGCGGCTCCTATTCAAGCTGCGGACATCCCGATTAGACCATTTGATAAAATGGCTATAGACATTATTGGTCCGATGCTTCCATCTGCTAGAGGGCATACGCATATTCTTACGTGCATTGATATGTGCACTCGTTGGCCTGAGGCCATCCCTCTCAAGAACACTTCATCTGCCAGTGTAGCAGAGGCATTGATGTTAATCTTCTCACGCATTGGTTTTCCACGGAAAATCTTGTCGGATCATGGGGTTCAGTTCATTTCTGAATCCATGTCTCAAGTTATGAAGACATTAGGTATAGACAGATCTCTTAGTTCTATTTATCATCCGATGTCAAATGGGTTAATTGAGCGTCTCAATAGGACACTCAAGCAGTTGTTGGGTAAGATGACCCAAGACCATCCCCAAGACTGGGATCGGGTCATACCCGCTGCTCTGTTCGCGTATCGCGAAGTACAAAATCAAGCCACGGGGTTTTCTCCATTCCAGCTAGTTTTTGGCATGCAACCACGCGGTCCGATGTCGTTAATCCACGACTTATTGGTTGACGAGAATATTGAAGAGGAAACTCAATCCTCTTATGAGTATGTGATCTCTCTGAGAAAGAGAATCATAGATGCTTGTAGACTAGCTACTGCATCATCCGAACAAGCCAAAGAAAAAGCTCGTCTATTTGCAAACAAGTATAGACGTCTTCGCCAGCTTATTCCTGGTGACGAAGCTTTTGTATTACTCCCTGCGCATAACAATCGTCTTTTAATTACCTGGAGAGGTCCTTTCAGGATCATCTCAAGAATATCCGATGTCGACTACATCGTTGATGTTAATGGTAAACATAAAACCTTCCACATTAACATGTTGAAGGAGTATTACTCACGTCCTGATTATCTACAGTCAGTGTTCCAGGCAACTGACGATCCTACACCTCCTATTCAACACTATTCTAGTTTGTCAGTCATCCAAGAAGAAGAATCTTCTTTCGATGATGTACAACTACCAATACCAGTTGTACCACTCCATTCCACTGAGAAATGGAATGATGTTACAATCTCATCTACTCTTTCGGCTGATCAACGTCAGCAAGTCTCTAATATTCTACACTCGTATGAGGATGTCCTCACTGACATCCCAGGTCATACGTCAGTCATCCAACATGACATTATTCTGACTGACGATACGCCTATTCGAGTTCGCCCATATCCTATCCCTTTACACTTTCGTGATAAGGTTGATAAGGAATTGGATGAGATGCTTCAATTAAATATAATTGAACCATCTTCATCACCATATTCTTCTTCTATGGTAATCATTAGGAAGAAGGACAACAATATACGTCTTTGCGTAGATTACAGGAAATTAAACAAAGTTACAAAATTCGATGCGGAACCGTTACCTCTTTTAGACGACTTATTGGAGAAATTATCTCATGCCACATTCTTTTCGAAATTTGACCTTTCAAAGGGCTATTGGCAAGTGCCACTCACTCCTAAAGCAAAGCCATTCACCGCTTTCTCGACGCCACGGGGTCTTTTTCAATGGAATTTTATGCCATTCGGATTAATGAATGCGCCAGCTACCTTTGTACGCATGATGCGCCGCATATTGTCTCATCGTCCCGATGTCATTACTTATATAGATGACATCTGTCTTTTCAGTGACTCTTGGGATGAACATATTCATGGATTAAAAGCTTTACTTTCTACCTTACGGGATTATAACTTAACAGCGAAACCTTCAAAGGCTTTTGTCGGTTTTCATGACATCTCATTTCTGGGTCACCGCATAGGTCATGGTTTCATGTATACAGAAGACAGTAACGTCTCTAAAATTTTAAACATCTCGGCACCTAAGACAAAAAAACAAGTTAGATCTCTTTTAGGACTAATACAGTTCTATTCAAAATTCATCCCTCATTTGTCTACTATAACTGCACCTTTTTCGTCTCTACTGAAGAAAGGCACATCTAATGTAATAAAGTGGTCGCAGGATCACCAAACGGCGTTAGACTATATAAAACGATTTTTTTCAAATGAACCTTTTTTGAGGTTGCCTAACAAAAATCTCACTTTCATTCTTCGCAGTGATGCATCTTCTTACGCTATTGCTGCAGTTTTGATGCAGGAATATAACGGCACCTTATTTCCGGTGATGTACGTGTCCAGAAAACTTACGGAGAGCGAACTCAAATACTCCGTTCTGGATAAAGAGCTCCTCGCATTAGTATGGGCAATCACAAAACTGGAACGTTACCTCCTCGGCTCACACTTTGTGGTGGAATCTGACCAAAAAGCTCTTACCGCACTGAACACGAAGAACGTTAAATCATCGAAGTCAGCGCGTTACGCTATAGCGCTTCAACCATTCAATTTTGAAATACGAGCTATTCCTGGAGTGAAGAATGTGTTCGCAGACTGTTTGTCGAGATGCCCAAGCGAACTTGTCGAAACTAAACCACTTCCAGATGTTGAAACATCCTCACCGATAACATGAATAACTTTGTACATTATCATTGATTGTACATCTATAAAGACTGTTTATATAACTGAAGTATTCGTATAAGTATAACTTTCAGGATATACTTACTTATAGATTATAACATTACTTCTTGTGTAGTAACATTTTATTAGTACGGGAACATTGATACTATAGTAACGTTTTATTAGAACGGGAACAGTGGTATTAGAGTAACATTTTATTAGTACGGGAACATTGGTACTACAGTAACTTTTTATTAGTATGGAAACATTGTTAAGAGCGACAAATATACATTTGTTATTCCTATGGAACATATTACACTACATATCGTGTTCGAGAATATATTTTATCGTGTATGGAACATTGAGAACATCGTCTCGTCGATTACTAACTAGTTGTAACTGAACATTGACATATTGATAGTGATATTGGAATTACTTAGAATATATTAGTAACTGGTTATTTGTTAGTAATTAAGAAATATATAAATTAGAATAATTCAATTTAATCTATTTAATTGATTATGGATCACACACATACTAACTTTCTTAGTTGTCACGTAATACCTGCATTCACGGGTCTTAGTTATGATATCTCACTGTTAGATCACTAGTCAACCGTACTAGTGTTAGAAAACATTAAGGGTGTTGATTCTTAAAGTGTTTAATTTTGCATTGCTTCATTTTTGCACATTGTATTTTCAATTTTTCTGTTTTATTGATTCTCTTGTCATTGATCATCATCAGTGTTGCTGTTCATTTTCATTTTTGAAATCATATGTTTCAAATTTTTTTTTTGAAAACTTAGTTGAATTTTATTATCATCTTTTTTTTATGGTTTTTTCATTTTTCATTTTCAACTTGTTTTTACTTCGAATATTACCACATCGTTCCAAAGTAGGTCGAGTGTGGATGTGTGCTTTAATGCATACTATCATTTAGTTATATTGATTTCGTTTAATATTCTTTTCTTAATATGGTATAACTTTATGCATTTCATATATCTTGTGGTAGTTTTGACTCACCTCTCTCGGGTACTAAGTTCAAAAAAATTAATAGAATTAATTTTTTTAAGGGGAGGTAATAAGGGAGCTGTTACGTACATTTATTACCTAAGGGGGTAGTCTTCGGTCCTGCCAAATGTACGCACCAGTCTTAAAATAGTTATATTATTTGTGCGTTCGATTGATTCACGCACTGACGTGCACAATGCAGTGTGAGTTGCTTTGGACGCACAGGTAACCTAGTTGAGGAGGATTCTGACGTCATGTTTTGAACGGGGCAGTTCGGACCATGTTTATGTCCGATATATATTTCTTGGATTTTTCTGGCAAGTTTGAAGAAGCCATTATTTTGTAATGATATCTACTGGTATTCATGATGAAGCCAATAGTGGAAGTATCAAGTAAGTGTCGCCCCATGTCACATCGAATGTTTATTGAGTTAAATTAAAGTATCAGGCCGCTCCTAGTTTTGGTCTAGCGGGAATTCATCGTAGTATGTCATTCCTAGAATGGACAGACGGAGTCGTTAGCCCTTTTGAATTACCGTAGAGGGAGGATACCTACGAGTAAACGAAGTTAATTGATTTGTATGCTTCACATGTTTTTATATGCCGTATTTTCGTCAATGCCAAAGTCGTGGCATGGATATAGAGAGGTTAGTCAACACAGAACTCTAACCTGGTCGTATTGTCGTGGATGACTTTGTTTGGATTTTATATATATATGCTACCTAAGTATCGTATGGAAAAAGTCTGGAATTGTTACAAGTATGATAAGAAGTATTGCTCCTTGAGAATGAATCCGTTGGCCATAAGATACGTCCTTGAAAGAAGGTCAACGGACTTGACTGCAATACATATGATATGGTAGAGGAAGTGACCCTTAGTCACTTGAATAAGAGGACTTAATTGTTAGAGAATCTTCATGAACTTGAAAAGTAATTATCAACATTTTTGACGTATGACCTTTTTGCACCTGTAACTATGATCGTCTTGTTCCACTCCGTATGTGTCACGTTAAATAAAATATATGTACAGTCATCACAGACTTGTGTGCTGCCAGTAAGTGACCAGTTAAACACTACTTGTTGGATTTCGTTTTGAAGAACATTTTCTGACATTTTTGTTCCTTTGCAACCATTCGCGTAATGAAGTTCTTTACCATTAGAATGAACGACCCAACAAATACCTTTTTTTATTATTACCTTTCCGAATGCTATAACGAGAGACATTTAGTTGCGGTGTCACGGGTTGCTTCCCCTTTGCTCTGCAGTAGTGTTCCAACAGTGGGCAAAACTCAAGAGTAGCTAATGTGGGTCTTCAAAGGTGTCTACCTTCGCACAAGATTACTCTTGGCTATTTATTTTTCTCTAATTTAATTTCTCTATTTATTACTCTTGGCCGAGATCACACGTCAATGTATTTAGTTCTATTAAAATTCCTCTCTAACTTTGTGTGAAGGTCCGATATAAGTCCGGTATATGTACGAATACTTAGAGTCTCCTTGCTGTATTGTTTAGAAGTGTTTCATCTATGTCCGTCTTAAATAAAAGTCAGGATCTTACTCCCATTTTCTCCAGGCTTCAGTCCACTGTCTACTTTGACGATTCGAGAAATGCAGTCTCGTGTGTCAGAACGTTCAACATTATATCGTATATTCTCTGCCCACGCTTCCTGCATGGCGTTCTGACAAATCTTCCATTCGGCTCGATTGTTATTCGCGCCTCAAAATGATCGCCAATCTTTTTGAAAGTTTAGTTATGGCAACTTTATCTGCATGAGTCATGTATTTGAAAAATTTCTAACCATTATTTTACGAATATGGACTGTAAACATCCGACTACTCTGAGTAATGTATTACATCCTCACAGTTCAAAATGTCTTCCAAGATGGGGATTATCTGATTATCACAGCTATTTCAGGGGTCTGAGTATTTTAATCGCTGGTATAATCACAGCAGCGCAAACCCCCCCCCCCCCCCCCCGAGTTTCCCTGTATAATTTACGTAACCTGAAACAAACATTTCCCGCCGGACAGCCTAGTGTGTGCTATCACTTTAGCAATTACCCCTAATACCTAAGGATGGGTAACGATGACTTGACTTGAAACGAAGTGTGAAAATATAAACAATGACCTGTCGTACGAGTTTCTGTGTTCAGAAATGGGAAAACTTAGAGAAGGGGTGCGAGAGAGAAATACACAAATTTTGCCTATAAATAAATATTAGACAAACATAAAGGTATGTTTTCAGGCACTCGTAAGAAATAAAGATATAGAACACTAGACAACAGAAAAACAACAGACGTGAGTGGCTTACCCAGGACTCGAACCCTGGACCTTCCGTGCCACAACACCGCCTAGCTATGCAAACGAATTACACTATCCTCCCGGCCATCTAGGCATCACCAACAAATGATGCTTCAATGAATCAGAGTGGCTAAGAGGTATGACGTTCGCCTCTAATTCTAAAGGTTCGGGTCCCAGTACCAGGAATATAATTGATGGATATTGTTTTCATAACCAGTGGTTCCTATTGATGTCATACTTCCCCTTGATCTCATGGGTAGTGAGGTAGGATGCCTAGCCTTCTCCAATACGGGCCAAGAAAAACTGGAGGTCTCGTAGAGCACGCGTTATAAATCCATCGGCAGTTGACAAGTGTAAAGAGTAGGCCGTATGGTCCCTGTCCTGGCCGAATTGAAAAATTAGGAAACCTACCCATCACAAAAATATTTATAGAATGTGTAATGCTTGTAGGCACACGTTGGGATCTTCGATGGTGCTTTTGAGTTCATGCACTGTGCTGAGATCTTCTTTGTGTGATCTAAAGGAAGAGATTGGAGCACTGATGGAGTTGTCCGTGTGCAATATAGATGGTCATTAAAACCAAACTAATCCAAATTATGATTGTTAACACACAACCACACAGTCAGTGCTCT
This sequence comes from Oreohelix idahoensis, assembly GCA_024509875.1. Classification (NCBI taxonomy): domain Eukaryota; kingdom Metazoa; phylum Mollusca; class Gastropoda; order Stylommatophora; family Oreohelicidae; genus Oreohelix; species Oreohelix idahoensis. Next base: position 113,044 of record JAMPIV010000238.1, read on the forward strand.
CTTGTTAACACACAACCACACAGTCAGTGCTCTCTTGTTAACACACAACCACATAGTCAGTGCTCTCTTGTTAACACACAACCACACAGTCAGTGCTCTCTTGTTAACACACAACCACACAGTCAGTGCTCTCTTGTTAACACACAACCACACAGTCAGTGTTCTCTTGTTAACACACAACCATACAGTCAGTGCTCTCTTATTAACACACATCCACACAGTCAGTGCTCTATTGTTAACACACAACCACACAGTCAGTGCTCTCTTGTTAACACACCACACAGTCAGTGATCTCTTGTTAACACACAACCATACAGTCAGTGCTCTTTTATTAACACACAACCACACAGTCAGTGCTCTCCAGTTAACACACAACCACACAGTCAGTGCTCTGTTGTTTACACAACCATACCGTCAATGCTCTCTTGTAAACACACAACTACACAGCCAGTGCTCTCTTGTTAACACACAACCACACAGTCAGTGCTCTCTTGTAAACACACAACCACACAGTCAGTGCTCTCTTGTTAACACACAACCACACAGCCAGTGCTCTCCTGTTAACACACAACCACACAGTCAGTGCTCTCTTGTTAACACAACTACACAGTCAGTGCTCTCTTATTAAAACACAACCACACAGTCAGTGCTCTCTTGTTGTAAATTTTTACAAGAAGTTGAAGTGGCAGCATATATATTGAACTTAGCTGCCAATGACGGTTCTTCTCATTCTGATGGGTTGGTTCTTTATATACTGCTCATGCTCGTCGCTGGTCAAGGTTGTCGGGTGTAGCTCGTTTCCTAGAAATTTCAGGAGAGTCTTAAAGTTTAGGTCACTGTTCCCTTCTTGTTCCAGAGATAGTACTTTCTGCTGGTACCACCAATAACAACTATGGTAAAAGAATAGAAACGAAACGCTCTTCTGAGTATTGCTTTTCCCGACACATACTTATGTGTCCCCTTTCTCCTATCCTACCATCCCACTTATCTCAGAATTTACCCTCGATGTGAATTAAACTTATCCATCGAGAGAAAACTTTCTTTACATTTAAATTGAATATCTTTTATAGTTACTTTACATTTAAATGAAAAGGTTAATAGTGCAGATAGAATGTTTACATTTACATTTCCACTGATTGAAAAGTATTCACAATATAAATTGAATATGTTTTCATTTATGTTCACACTGATTTAAATGCTTGAAACTTTCATTAATGTTAAAGTGAATATGTTAACATCGACATTTACACTGGTTTGAAACTGTAAGTATTATAATTAAAATGTAAATAATTTCTTTCATCTTCCCTCCCTGCTCCATATGGAACTTGGGACTACTTTATGCTTTTAGTTCTCTTTAAGAAACTAGCAATAAAGCAATCACCAGCCCTTGGCTGTGGTGGTTCACGAAATCATCAATCTATATGCTGAGGTTGCCAGCCACAAATGATTTGGACATCCACTAGCTATTTTCACATATCAATATTCACATGGTTATATATATATATATATATATATATATATATAGAATCACAACTTACGCCAATCCTGGCTCACAGACGTTTTTGCTCAGAGGAATAAAAGGCACTGGCAGATGCCTTATTTCACGTGTAGTTGGGGTCGTTAATTTTAACTTTAATTCCCTATCTGATTCAGTGTGTTTCCTTCAGTTTCCTCAGACAGCGGCTTTCCTCATTAAAATGGTAGAGATTTCCTGGGCTGTTTTTGTGTCAACATTCTCCAATAAAAGGTGTCTGGTCAAATAAAACGGAATCCTGAATTCTAACTCCTAGCAAGTCTGGTGCCTTGGCAAGCGATCTTCACAGTAGATTTGACTAGCTGTAACGAAGCTAAGAAAGCGCCAATCGTTTCAAACAAAATGTGGGGTGGGGGCGATTTCAAAATATTCCTGACATGGAAAAATTTTGAACATTATGTAGAGGTCAAGTCTTCCGTATATGGTAAGAAAATATCTGATGCCCTGGCAGGCGGACTCGCCAACACATCTGTAAACTCATACGACAAATGTGTTTCAGATGTAACAAATTTATTACTTTATCAGAAAGTAATCTATTTGGAGACGGGTAATCTCGTTATCTGTCCCGCCTCTGCCTTTATCAGCAATTTAAGCAAACACGCTGACGAGTGTAAGGCTAATCTGTAGCAGCCAAGCTTTGGTACACAAGAATTACCAACTTGTCTGACGTTCAATATTACCTCCGAGTGTCGAATGTTTGAACAAACAAACTCTCTGCTACACAGCAAACAGAAAGACACGGGTGCGACCATGGAAAATCACGCAAATAAAATCAGTACAAAAATGTAACTGATTACTGCCGTAGAGAAAGAGAGATCGAGAAGACGGGGGTCTCCCCAATCCATTCTGTGACACCACTTTTGATGCAGACGGTTACAGCAAATCATTGTTAGCACAAGGTGGTCTCGCACGATCGACGGAAAGAAAGACAGATTGTCTGTCTAAGAAATCCGTCTGGGAGATGTACGTAACCACAGGTGGTAATAGGAAATACTTCTGTGGCCGGGGTATGTTGGGGGTTGCTGTTTTATACGAAGAGTCTAGTTAATCGACTAGCCTATACGCTAGAGATGGAAATTGTTCTTCAACAGACTTAAGGTTGTACCAGGTTCAGGGATGGTCCTCTAAGGTGTATTTGTTTGGAGCAGTTGGTAAGACATTATAGGTTTCTCAACAGACATTCCTTTCTTCCATTCATGTTTATGGCATAGTAATAATTTGACGACCTCTATTTGGTGTCAACGTGATCTTTATTGATCATAACTTATGTACATGATGGTGTGAAGACTAAAACATGCATTATTCATTCAATTACAAGTGCAAGTTGCTCTTATTAATATAGCATGGGGAATCGACATCATATGCATCAGTTTTATTCAGCTCCTGGCTACTTGTTCCTTCAAATACCAGTTTGCGTTGATACAAATACATACAAGCAGGTTTAGTTCAGATAGATTAATTCATTTTCTCATTTTTATTTTAGAGCTTCATATTCTACCTAAACGTTGGTGCGTCTACAGGGCAATTTCACATCTCTGCATTTTACTCAAGGTGCAACCTGCAGCCAATAGTTCCTTTCTACATGAGCAAAGGCTATCTTTCCTTGATATGAAAATATAATAGGAAATCCGAACACTCTACTTACAGTTCTCCTTGTTTGGAATATCTCACATATTATACTAGGATTATGCAACTGTTAAATGAACACATCATTTAATTTAATCGAAAAATCCTCGAAAGTTTAGCAGCCTAAGGACAAAACGTCCGGACACTATCAAGACTGATCTGCAACTTTCTTGGCCGGGGAAGCCCACTGGGTTTCAGCTCAATCTGGGTTAGCGTTTCGTGATATATGTTTATTCAGCTCACGATTGGACAATAATTAATCTACGCTATTACTATCATGATCTGTTTCTACTATAAATTTACGGTTTAATTTTTATTTTATTTTAACAAATTCCTATCAACCAAGCTATAGTCTGTTTTAGTTAGAAGTGATAATTCCTAAAGTGACGAACTCACTGTCATATATAGATCCCGGGGCTCCACAAATGTATCCCGTAGGGAGACATTTGAGTACTATCAATAACAAAAATCATCCCAAAAATTCTAAGTCCAAAAAACTTTCGAGAAAATTTAAAGAAATTCCTACATCTGTGTTCCTATGTCTATATGGGACTGTCGTCTACAAAGAGGCCCTAATAATGGACACCATTTTCAAAAATATAAACCATGTTTCGTATCCAGACATATTGTCTACTAAATTCACCAATTGGCAACACTGGCCAACAAAATTTTAAACATCCATACAGTCATCACTCAAAAATATGGGGAGTGGCGACATTGGGAACATGAACAATAAAATATCTTATTTGCATAACTTAATTGCATTATCATAATCTATATGCATGTTATTCCAACAATATAGTTGACAACATTCTATTGGACCTTGTGGGGAGGAAAACATAATTTTATCTCTGTGTCTCTTATTGGCTGCATATAACAAGACTCCGAGTACATGTACTTCAAAAATGTTGAAGTTATTTTCTTCCTGATGTTCCATAATCATGGGTGTAATTTATTTATTTAGTTTCCAAGTATTTTACACTTTATTCGTAGAGATTTTGAAGGTCTCCAAATCTTTATTGTCCTGATGATCTTCTTTTCGTAAAACAGTTTGTCCTTCCTTGGTTATCCATCATGTTTTCTTTTCGAGTAAATGATCTAGTTGCTCATTGTTATTATTAAAAACATCTCTAGGCATATGGGTGAAGATTTCTAAATTATAATGTAACCATTAACATGTCCACATAAAATCATATTATATACAATAAAAGCATTAAAACCTCATGGCTTATCCTTATTTATTTGTGTCTGAATGTTTCCTGTATTTGACATTTTCCAAATGGTAAGTGTATAGATTCGTTCCAAGTCCATTACTGAAGAGAATGTTCTATATTACATATTTTTCAAAATATGTGATGTTTGTCTCCAATATCCATACAGGTAATACGTCTGGTGGTGATCCTGTTCATTTATGACTCCGCCATTTCTATTTGTTTTAAATCTTTCTTTTTTCTTGTTTTCTGTCAACACGTTATTCTCTTATGTGAGCCATAGCTTAAAATTATTTATTATTACTAGTCTTTTTCAAGAAAAATCATCTGTGTACTAGCTTTGTTGCAATTATCATACATCAACTTATTCAATCAATCACCAAAACAATATGTTTACAACATATCATTGAAATACATTTTTTTATATTTCTATTTAAGACAAGGTTCTTGGCACTCTGGCTACTATGTATCCTTACTAATCTCTGGTTCCATGTATATTGTGTAACATTTTTTTTTTCGTTTGTTCTTTTAAGTTCAATGTATCATTTATGGCGTTCCAAAATTCCATGCTATTGGGATCCTGTCTAGTTCTCCTGTTATCACTAGAAATACATCCTTAGTGAACCTTATGAGCTGTATCTGTCAATATTTTTCAACAACACATCATACAATCATTATAGAAAATCAAGTCGAATATCTTAATTCTGTTAACAATATATAACAAAAATATTTTATTTTACAGTATTTGCATTGTCAACACCAGTTCTGCCTTCGCAGGTCGAAGGTTTTTCAGAACTATATGGTGTTTATAACATCTGCTGCTACAGCCAGATGATCAATTTAAATTTCTTAAATTCACAATAATTTAAGTTAATTATTATTATGGGGCATGAGGGTATACGTATTCCAATGTTAATCCATGATGCAGCAATATGTATGTCCCATCTAGGTATTCTTTTATAATTTCATATCCATCTATTGTATATATATCCATGACACGTCAGTCCGTGGGGTTACATTGTTTTTGGTCCATATCTCGTAAGGGGCAATCCAATCTCAGTATTGTCACAATGTTTCAATCATATTTCAATCCTCTGGTTTATTTTGTTATTTGATTTAAAGTACCATAACCATTTCAATATAAGCATTAGCAAGCAGTAGTCATGTGCATTCTATCTTATTATAATCAGGTTCACAATATAAGGCAAGTAGGAAAAGTATCAACAATATCTTCTCCCAAAATGTGGAGGTATTACACAATCTCTTGTCTCTTGTATATAACAAATATTTAGTCAGTTCATTCCATTATTTTTTTTTATTGTGTCTATAACATCTGTGGTTCCATGGGATATTCATACTCCATTTGTATATCCTTTGTCTATGGGTGATCCAAATCTCGTATGGTTCCATTATGTGGCAATCCTCTGTTTCTATGAGTTGTTATATGTCCGTGGAAATCCATAAGATTTTCTAATTATTTTGACGTCTTTCGTATCCACGAAAAGACTATAATATTAGTAACCAACATTAATGTGGGGCATTCATGCATAAGCCTCATATCAACAACATCCTTTGTATTATCATATAGTTTCACTATAACACTGTAAAACCTATATAATGTCACAGGCAACCTTCATAAAGAGGTGCTTCTTTTTTTTTCTCATGTGTCACCAGCAGTATTAGGGAAAGGTGGCAATGTATTATCTCTGGGGTTAGCATACACAAATGCTGTCAAGGGGTATTCTAATCTGCAGAATCAGCATGCGCAGATGTCTTTGGGGTATTGGGTAAAAGGCAATGTCTTGAAATTGGGGCAGTGTATTATACATCAGCTTGTCATACAGGTGGGTAATTTTTTTTCATCAGTCATTTGTTTACATCAACAATTTGTGGGGGTGGTACAATGGTATGCATCAGCAGTGATGTATGTCAATGTTGTATAATATGCTATTCTGTAGTATATTTTGTATCTTTCCAACTCTTCTGCAGAGTTAACTTAATCACAAAAATGCAACATCAGCATTTTCTAATATCTCCTTATATAATAATTTTATGAGTGGGGCTATGGATGAAGTGAACTTGAAAATGAGTAAGAATATTAGCAACACTGTTTAGAACAAGTAAGAGGACAGTATACTGTGGAGTCGTCATGGATAGAGGAAGAATAGACTATCTGTGGATTACAAGAGTATTGTAATGCAAAAGGATGAAGAAATTACTTGGCGAACAAATTTATAAATTCCGAATGTTGTCTCAGAATGATAGAAAGAAAAAAAAAGTATGAGAAGTAAGGTGGGGAAATCTTATAATGGTTGTTAAAGATACAATCTATTTTGCTGAATGCAATATTTTCAAACAATTTGTCGTGTACATACTCAAAATAAATACACTTGAAGGAAGAAAAAATATAGCATGACAGATATGGGTATAAATTGTAATGGTGTGGGTGATACGTATTTTGTTACAAGCTGTAATAGTAGGTTCGATAGAACATTATAGAAATAGACAAGTCGAGTGGCATAGGCATTATAGGTTAAAGGATTAGTAAGAAGTAAGAAAGGAGTACTAGTGTAAAGTGTCTGCGTGAAGATGCGCTAAGATGCATATAAAGGAAATCACTGGATTCTGGAATAGTAAGTCAAGGAGTCTAGCTTAGGAATTGTGGAAAGTGATCATAAATCAATGTCATAACAAAATCAGCGTGACATATATGTTATAAATGGGATGGTGGAAGTTAACATCAAGACTGTCTAGCTAATTTAACGTGTCATGTGTGTGATTGCCAATAGAAAGTCTGTGATTTTGTGTCAACTTTATTGTACAATCAAAAAAAAAAAACTTCTAATTAACATCATCTGTGGGCTGTTCTTGAAGTACTTAAATCGTCAGTAACTTGATCAGGTAAGGTACTTGCTGGTTATGGTTCTGTCTTCTCATTCTGGCACTAAGTCATTTATAGTTTGAACTGAGGCAGTACATTTCATACAGGCTGAAAATAGAGTATATGGGAAAGTTAGAACATTGTTAAACAGTAAGTTCACATTTGCGTTGACCGTGCATGGATGGGCATGCACATGAAGATACGAGGGGCGTACTTCAGAAAAGCTTCGAAAATTTTTCCATCATCTCCAGCATTGCTATTTCCCTACCGGTTAGGCGAGCATCATATTGAGTAACTGTGGGTGCAATAGGTGATACGATATGGACTGTTCGTTGGGGCGCTGAGGACATCAACGAAGACGGTGATGATTTCACTGTAGATTGGGGATGTGCGGCAGGTACATCTTTTGGTTTGGGAGTAGGTGTATGTTTCGCCTTGATTTTTCGCCTGACCTGGTTCTGCGGTACGTTGACACTGTTTATAGTGGGTACAGTAATTGGTACACTGTTGATGTTGACAGGGTGGTGGTAAGCTGAAGAAACTGGTACCGACTGTGATGTGGTCTGGGGATGTGTGGCTAGTACCTCTCGGCGTGGTTTGAAAACGTGTCTACGTCTCCTCAGAATTTTCAATCTGACATGGTTCTGCGGCATTCTAGGAATCTTGGTGACAGGAAGTGAGTCATCGGATTCTGGTATATATGTGCGTTTGACCCTGGAGCTGACTGGTGAAAAGAAAGTGCTATCCGTATCACTAGTTTCAATAGTACTGGCTGGGTCTAGTGAATCGATGTCTGTTTCTCGTTCATATACATCCACCATTTCTCTGTCATTTTGTTCATTGGGGGTCTGATAAAACTGCACTGGGGTTGAAACTGTTGTTTCTCATTTCTTGTTGCGTTTTGTCTCTATAAAGATTGCTGGTATATTGTTCAACAATCTGCTTGGGTATGGTTTCTTCTAGGTCTGTTGGTTCTTGTGTGTCCATGTCAGAGTCTGTTTGTTCATTAAAAGAGATGGAACCTGCGGATCTATAGCGATATTTTGCCTGTCTAATGGGTCTGATGGACACTTCTGCATAATTCTTCTCTTGCTTTCATCCCGATCAATCGTGATTTTGTAGTGCTTAAGAGTGCCATCATCCTGTTTAACTGTGTTTATTACCAAGCAACGTATCTCGTCTTGTTTGGCAGACAAGTTCATAGCAAATTTATCTTCCAGCAGACAATATGCCGATTTGACCGTGAGAACGCCAAAGTCACCCTTCTTCAAAATGTCATTTATTTCTTCCTGCAGCCTCTCTGTGTTCGGTGCAGTAACTGGGATAGCATTCAAGGATTTCTGTTGGGCGAACTGTTGCAATGGTATACGAGTGTGGCTGGATGATGTGCTGGTTTGGAACGTTTTACATGCCTGACTTGATCCAGCAACATCTGTCTGTGTTACGACAGAGGTCATTTTGGGCTCATTCATATGCATGTGTCGGGTTAGTTCATTTACACTGTGTAGCATTAACCAGCTGTTGTCTGGGAATCGGTTTGCGCCATGGCAGTAGTGGTTTGATAACTGCGCGTAAACCGTTTTCTGTTGTGATTATGCATGTGTTGTTAGATGCATTAAGATTCTTTACCTCGCAAATCTTTTGATGCCTGACATTGCTGATTACGTTTCTGACTGCAATACGGTAATCTCTTCTGTTGAGACTGTTCCAGTGGTTCTTAGTACGTTTATTGAAGTGATACAGAGGACTGTCGGATTCCTTACTGCAATGTTTCAGTATACGTGGGTAATGTAGGTTCCTCATATCATCGACAAAGGAACATTCCGCATCCGCGTGTGTCACTACATTCATCCTGATATAAGAGGTGTGATCAAAATAATTCATATCTTTCCCATGAATAATGGGATGTAAGCTCAAGGATTGTCGTTTGGGATAACCTCCAGTCAGAAAACGATTTTTTTTCCACCTGTCAGAGTCAGAGGGGTGGCGTGGGGTGGAAAAACTTGAGGAGGGAGACTGATGGGCAAAGCTCTGACACAGTGATGGCTCATGCTGCATAGGGTAACTTTCCGTCAGCAAATATTTCTTAGACATGTCAATCGGCGGGCTGTAATGGTTGTGCCTGTGAGGGTTGGTTCTGTGTTTGCTGCAGTTGTTCTACACCGAGTTGCTTGAAACCTTCCATTAATTGGTCCATCTTTCGTTAATGCTTAGTCTGTTTTTCTGCTCTTTATAGAGGACTGGGAACGGGCACCATATATTGTTATGTAGCAGTGCATGCGTTTCCTTTAGTCAGTCATACACGGCACCATATATTGTACTATGTGGCCGGGGTATGTTGGGGGTTGCTGTTTTATACGAAGAGTCTAGTTAATCGACTAGCCTATACGCTAGAGATGGAAATTGTTCTTCAACAGACTTAAGGTTGTACCAGGTTCAGGGATGGTCCTCTAAGGTGTATTTGTTTGGAGCAGTTGGTAAGACATTATAGGTTTCTCAACAGACATTCCTTTCTTCCATTCATGTTTATGGCATAGTAATAATTTGACGACCTCTATTTGGTGTCAACGTGATCTTTATTGATCATAACTTATGTACATGATGGTGTGAAGACTAAAACATGCATTATTCATTCAATTACAAGTGCAAGTTGCTCTTATTAATATAGCATGGGGAATCGACATCATATGCATCAGTTTTATTCAGCTCCTGGCTACTTGTTCCTTCAAATACCAGTTTGCGTTGATACAAATACATACAAGCAGGTTTAGTTCAGATAGATTAATTCATTTTCTCATTTTTATTTTAGAGCTTCATATTCTACCTAAACGTTGGTGCGTCTACAGGGCAATTTCACATCTCTGCATTTTACTCAAGGTGCAACCTGCAGCCAATAGTTCCTTTCTACATGAGCAAAGGCTATCTTTCCTTGATATGAAAATATAATAGGAAATCCGAACACTCTACTTACAGTTCTCCTTGTTTGGAATATCTCACATATTATACTAGGATTATGCAACTGTTAAATGAACACATCATTTAATTTAATCGAAAAATCCTCGAAAGTTTAGCAGCCTAAGGACAAAACGTCCGGACACTATCAAGACTGATCTGCAACTTTCTTGGCCGGGGAAGCCCACTGGGTTTCAGCTCAATCTGGGTTAGCGCTGCGTGATCTATGTTTATTCAGCTCACGATTGGACAATAATTAATCTACGCTATTACTATCAAGATCTGTTTCTACTATAAATTTACGGTTTAATTTTTATTTTATTTTAACAAATTCTTATCAACCAAGCTATAGTCTGTTTTAGTTAGAAGTGATAATTCCTAAAGTTACGAACTCACTGTCACACTTCCGCTGGACCATCTCTGTATCAGTAGTACAGATAACCCGTCTGGGGAGATTATGGTGGGAAAGGTATTTGTCAGGAAATAAATAAACCGATGTGTTTGTGATTTTGTACAAATGCAACTGGAAGTATTACTGCCATATTTGAAAGAGGTCACGAGTTCAAATTTTTAAATTGATGTTTTAAAACACGTGAGGGGATAGTAATGATTTAACACCCCGACCCACATAGTTCTAAAGAGACAGGATAGGTCTAAATTGAGAGCCTGAAATAAACTTTAGCTCTCAGTAGAAAGCTGGTCAGAAATACCGCATGGGACAGGAGTGAGAATAAGAGATATAATCTAACAAAGTCGGAGACACAAATCAGACTGCAACGCAACGTCAAATTAGCAACTCCCAGTAGCCAGAGAGAAGGATCGGACAAAGAATTTCAAATTAAAAGTGCCAGATCGAAGTATTTGGGGGTTTTTAAAACTTAAAAGAGAAACCGCAATTTTAAATACAAAGACTGGAAACTTAAGGAATCAGAAGTAAAAGTCATAAGAGAGATTCTGAAACTACCCCAGACCAAATGTTTGAAGCAGCTAATCAAAGTTGTTGTCTCCATTCTACTGTGCCAGGAGATTGTGTTCCCAAGTAAATTTAGGGTTAGTGTAAACATTTATTTTACAATGTGAATTTGACGTGTCTGCTCTTGCTAAGTGGTTATACAAGACATATGAGGCTGGCAACCTCAACATATGAAAATGGTATGTTCATAAACCACTACAGCAAGCGCTGGTGTTGGCTTTATGCCAGTTCGCTCATGAAAATGAAAGCAGAAGCGACCCCAGGCTCCGAATGGAGCAGTGAGGAATAATGAGTACATCACATGGGCTTAAAGTGTATAGTATCATTTTGTGAGATACGTGTACTTTTATAATGTTAGTTCAGGCTAAGCCATTGCACTCGCGCTGTCCAGACACATTTTCCCATTTAAGTGACCAGAAAAATAATGTGATTTCTAATCATATTCCCTGAGCTATCTTGTATATGCTCAGGGAGTATAAAAATTCAGAGAGATCCAACTGGTGGAAGGACAGCGGGAAAAAGCGCCTGCTTAATCTCCCGACCACAAGGTACTTAGCAGAGGCATTTGTTCATTTTATTTTGTCTAAAGTTCGTGGTTCAAAGCTGTAAAACTGTTCGTAATACCAGACCAGTTTGAAGTAAAAGTCTTCGCCATTACCTTGTGAGTCAAGAGCTGGGATTCAATACTGAGTGCCCTCACAAAAGAATTGACCAAAACTACGGCGGCGGTACCAAGCTAAGTTCCTATTAAAGGAAACAGCAAAAGGATAATTTTTATAACTCTTCTAACAAGTCTCAGTGAAGACAAATTTTAACTAAAGTTCACCCATCACTTCATATTTATTTTAACTTGTTAAAGACATTGATTTTTAAATTTGTTATATGTTATTTTACAAATTCATAGTTTATTCATTTATTATAGATATGAGAGCGTATATATATATATATATATATATAAATATATATATATATATATATATATATGATCGATAATCTTTAATATAAATATACATACAGTTAAAGCCATAGAGCCAAAAATACGTATAACAGGAATTTCGCTGAATTAAACCAGCTTTTTGGTCGAACAAGCCACACCATTGCTTAAAACTTCACAAAAGGTGCTGGATCAGATATAAGTTAATAGCGCTCTGCCCTATGCAGCATTGTTCTTGACTTCTGAATTATCATGTGAACACTCCCTTGAGATAGAAGCCCTTCTGTCTACAACTCTGACCAGAGTAATCGTGTGCGAAGGTAGACTCCTTTGAAGACCCATTTTAGATACCCTTGAGTTTTGGCCACTGGTGGACCACTACTGCAGAGCAAAGGGGAGGCAAATCCCGTGATACGGGGTCAATTCCTCTATTAAGTCAGCCTCTAGATATGAGGAGGATTCATCATTATGACTATAGTTAACTCGTGATTCAAGATGTGGACAACATGCAATAAGATTACACTACCATCATTATGACTATAGTTAACTCATGATTCAAGATGTGGACAACATGCAATAAGATTACACTCCCATCATTATTTTTCAGCTCCCAATCGAGCTTATACCATCAAAAATTTCGTGCCAAGTTTTCCTGTCCGGCGGCATTCATTTAAGGTCGTTCTATGTATTCTCTGTCGCTTTCATTTTTATCTCCAGTTTTCTTCCTTCTACATGTGCTGCTCTCTCTCTCTCTCTCTCTCTCTCTCTCTCTCTCTCTCTCTCTCTCTCTCTCTCTCTCTCTCTCTCTCTCTCTCTCTCTCTCTCTCTCTCTCTCTCTCTCTCTCTCTCTCTCTCTCTCTCTCTCTCTCTTTCTCTATCTCTCTCTTTCTCTCTCTCTCTCTTTCTCTATCTCTCTCTCTTTCTCTTTCTTTCTCTTTCTTTCTCTTTCTCTCTCTTTCTCTCTCTTTCTCTCTCTCTCTCTCTCTCTCTCTCTCTCTCTCTCTCTCTCTCTCTCTCTCTCTCTCTCTCTCTCTCTCTCTCTCTTTTTCTCTCTCTCTCTCTTTCTCTCTCTCTCTCTCTCTCTCTCTCTCTCTCTCTCTCTCTCTCTCTCTCTCTCTCTCTCTCTCTCTCTCTCTCTCTTTCTGCCTTTTTTAACTTTACGATTCAACAATAAAGCATTGCCTTATACTCTATTAAGAGGTTTCCTCAGTGTGTACTTTTATACAATAACAATATCTTTTCCTGACCTCTGCTTCCAATGACACTGGTCTTGTTTATTGTACGCCTGCATTCATTTATGAAAGTTAGAGATAGAGGAGAAAGCCAACCAATCAACGAACCAAACCAACATTTAATGAACGTAAATGTACGTCATTAGGAAGTTCTCGGTTATTCTCCCCTTTTCTACCCACTGTATATTATTAGCAACGCAGTTTGATCCACGCAGATGTCCGTGGAATATTATTTGTCTACAACAGGTACGGTTTGCATCTGGCGGGATTTACACCCACTTGCAGTTTATAAAAGATTTTCAAAGTAGATAACCAGTGGTGCGGTCCTATCGCCGGATCTATTCTCTTGTTGTACTGAAACTTTTCGAGACTCCTTCCAGACAATATAGGATTACAGTATCTGTGTGAAGCTGATAACCGGGTGAATAACTAATATTGATTGATGACGCCCTTTTTTTTTAAGTGACGCAAATTATACACGATCCGTTGATGTTTCGTTTGCATGTTATGATTCAGCGAATTTTTTCTTTCTTTCTTTCTTTCTTTCTTTCTTTCTTTCTTTCTTTCTTTCTTTCTTTCTTTCTTTCTTTCTTTCTTTCTTTCTTTCTTTCTTTCATTTTTAAAGGAAGGAGAAAAGTTACTGAATTACAAGATATTAGAGAAATGATAATTAGTGTAAAAAGTTTTAAGTATTTTGGAAGATCAGTGCTCCACACCACAGACACGAATACGCAAGAAAAAAGCGACAGAAGGGAGATAAGCATGGTGACGGGAAGTAACCGAATAAATTGGAAGTTGGTTGAACACAGACCAGTTATGGTGTATCTTGTTTACAATGAGTCCGTCACTGAGCAATTGTATACAAGTGAGAAGTAAGATATTTTGTGTGACATGTGTGTAAGTTGTGAGAAATATCAGATGATAGCAATAAAGAGGTTAACAATAATTTTTTTATTTATCGGGAAGACTGCTAATTTTCAAATTCATGCCTTTTATCTCACACGTTGTACTGGCGACCAGGTTTTCAAGGTTCAATCCCGGGCGTCGGGCGCTTGAAGGAGTGTCAACGACCGGGATTTTGACTGAATAGCCTGAACGGCTCCTGTGATAAACCCTCTGTGGATGGGAAGGAGCGAAGCTCCTGACCGGGTTGGAAGGAAAGTCCTCAGGTTCCCCAGCCTCGCAATGACATGTCATTGGGCCGAGGGCTGAAAGCCCAAGTGCCGCTGGTTAAGAAAAAAATAAAAAAAAATCTCACAAAGGAGAAATCATAATTCTCATCTTTAACTCCGGTTAGAATTAATGGACTGTACAGCTTACTAAACCAGTCGACTCTATTGTTATACTTCATAATAACTCATTTGTTCCTTAACGTATTTTCTTTCTTTTATCGAGACACGCTGCTTTCTACCATATCCCTTTGTTTACTGTGAGTATTAAAGTTGTGGCTTGAAATAAGGTGTATTGGAACCTTTAGAATAAAGGACAAGTCAAAAAACTGTCTGACACGGGATTGCCTCCCCTTGCTTTGCAGTAGTGGTCCACTAATGGTCACAACGCAAGAGTATCTAAAAATAGGTAGTCCAAGGTATCTATCTACGCGCAAGATTACTCTTGGCAAAGATATAGATAGAAGATGAATGTCGTTTCTACCTTAGAGGAGCCTTCACAAGAAATTCCCAGAGGTCAAGAACAGACGCTGCTTAAGGGCTGAGCAACTTTGTTAACTTATTATCTGGTCCGTCGCCTTTTGTGAAGGGGTTTATGCAATGTTTCTGGCCCGTCAAGCCCCCAGTTGGAGTAATCCAACGAATGCCCTCTTATAATTAATGGCTATATATATATATATATATATATACTGTTCAAAAAAAGAAACGCAACATTATTGCAGTGGTAATGGACACCAAATTTCAAACTTGTACCAAAATTTTATTTTACGGAATTAATGTTTCAATCTTGGCATGAAGAAACTTTCAATCTTTAACAATGAAATGATGTTCATTAAATTTGGTTTGGGCTTTTATTCTTTGCGACTGAGGCCTCCGTTTCAGTAAGGTGTATGGCCTCCTCTGGCCTCTATCAGAGAACGACATCTCCTTGACATGGATCCGATTAGCCATTGGATCTGTTGTTGTGGGATGGCTGCCCACTCTTCCTGCAGTGCAAGAGGCAACTGTCGGAGATTGGCTGGAGCCACGTCTCGCTGGCGGAGTCGTCTGTCGAGTTCATCCCATAAGTGTTCTATGGGGTTCATGTCTGATGACATGGCTGACCACGGAATGGTCTGGACGTTGTTGTCAGCGAGGAACTGGGTGGTGAGTTGTGCCACATGAGGTCGAGCGTTATCCTGCTGAAAAATCGACCCTCGTGATGCCAGAAGTGGAAGGACGTGAAGACGAAGAATTTCAGTGACGTATCGTTGGGCATTCAGGCGTCCTTCAATTTGCACTAGGTCACTTCTTCCCATGAAGTTGATCGCCCCCCACATCAGTACACCTCCACCACCATGTGGAGGATCCTCATCAACGCTGTTCTGGGCGTAGCGCTCATGGACTCTGCGGTAAACTGTTCTCCGTCTATCGTGTCGCTGGAGCACAAAAAATGATTCATCACTAAACCAAACCCGTCTCCAGTCATTCCCAACGGTCCATTGACGATGCTGGTTCGCCCACTGCAGTCGGTTCTGGCGATGCCGGTCCGTAAGAACAGGACCTCTGTAGGGTCTTCTAGCCCAAAGACCAGAGTCGTGTATCCGGTTCCTGACCGTTTGATCTGAAATTCGACGAGCTGCTGACATTGACTGGACTGTGGAGGACGCAGATGCAAGTCGATTCCTGAGGTGACGCAGCAGTATGAAGCGGTCTTCGGCAGGAGTTGTGACTCTGGGTCTTCCACTGCGCGGCCGGTCTACAACTGAGCCAGTTTCTTGAAATCGCCTCCAAAGGCGACTAATGGTACTTCTAACCACATTAAATTGTCTGGCCACTACACTTTGTGACTGTCCAGTCTGTAAACGTCCAATGATGATGAGTCGTTGTTCTGTAGTGAGATGAGCCATACTTGCGCATTGAATTTTCAACTGAATTTATTCGAGGAGCGTCAATCTTTTATAGGCATTCAATAATATGGTCAGAGAGTTTTGTGTTCAGTAAGTTTTACGGGATTCTCATGAACCTGTCACGAGTTATTGTCAAAAATGTTGTTTTGACCTTGACCTCTTTCATGACCTCAAGAATCATGAGGTGAGTACAATTCAGGTAACAACGAGAAGTTAATGACCAGGTGGACACAGTCGATAGGTTGACTGATGTCCAATCAGCGAATATCTTTTATAAAAGTAACACCAAAAAAGTTGCGTTTCTTTTTTTGAACAGTATATATATATATATATATATATATATATATATATATATTATATATATATATATATATATATATATATATATATATATATATATATATATATATATATATATATATTTTAGTGGTGTTGATGGTATTGTATGATGGTGATATTACTAAATGTAATTGTATGAGGCCAGCTGTGAAGGCTCCTGAGATAAAATGTAGTTGAGAATTGTCAGAAGGCCTTTCTTGCTACCACTACGACCTCACACTTAATTTTTTTTTTTTAATGAATGTGGCTACGTAAAGTGTCTAGGGTTATGATATGTAGTGTGGTGTAATAGGTTATAGATATACCCACAGATATTTAACAAGACTAATAATATTAATAAATGTTAAAATACACTGAACTAACTCACGTGTGTAAAATTTTTTGATAGAATTATATTACATTTATTTTGTTCTGGATCAATTTTTTAGGTTGACCAGAACTTAAAAGGATTTAGAGATTATGAAAGAAATGCATGGAATATTATATCATAAATGCAATAGTGTACATATATATGTACTATACTAGTTAGTTTTATTAAAATGTTCTAGTAGTCATCTACTTGGGAGGATAGTTAATGTTTGTGCTGTTGGGGTGGCCTCATCACACCTGTCTATATTGACTACACAGTGTCCAGAAAATGGTGGGAATTTTTATGGGGTATTAGTAACTACAAAGCGTTGGTGAATGTCCAGCAGACCAGAGGCTCACTCATCTTGTAGTTGTAGCTCTGGTGCTGAAATCTGGTGGTCCCACCTCTCCGTGCTGGCGGGCAATAATGGTGGTCTCTGTCACAAGTACTGCACAGATACACTCGAGTAAAGTCACCAACTGAATAGACACTGCTTTGTTGACAACAGAAACTCACAGCTCTGCAATCAAAGTATGGGCCATGTGTCAAAATCTATTCTCTACCCACGTCTGGACACAACACTGACACAACAACCACATCATACAGACAGGTCAGATCTCTCTGACCAAACAGCACATTTACCATGGTGGTTTTACATCAGATAGATCCTCCCAGACTATAGATTCTGAAAAATATTTATTAGTTGTCTGCCCTAAAAGAGGATAGGTAATATGTTTCATTATTCTCAACACTTGATCTGTCTTGCCTAACCCTTGCTGGAGTTTATGTACATTGTTGGTCCCTAGACCCTGACTAGGGCGGGGGGTCTAGAGCAAATCCCTACTTGTTTGTAAGGCTAGATTTCGATATGGCAGTATCAAATCACTCGAACATGAAACAATATTCAAAATATATAAGGAAATAATTTCAATCTTACCAGATTATGAATAAATAACACAGAATTGCTAGCAAAACTCAGCTGAGCTGCTGGCTATAGTATGGCGTCCCTAAATTTATTTCACTTTCTTTCATATGGAAATCACCACACTTTAAAATCTGTGTCTATCACTGAACAACTATTGAAGAATGGCCCCACTTTCGCGTCTGAGCGCTAATGATATGATTGTCTGTGGCCAATCACTGCCTAGGTTTATTTTCAATTCAAATTTCCTACCATAAAGTCATTTCAGTCATGCTTCAGTCAAGTATGGATGTTTATCTGTTAGTCTGTCCGTCTCTACTTGTGTTTCTACAAAATGTACTTGATTTTTGAACCAACCTTTCTCTCCCCTCCAAAATTTTGTCGTTAAAAGTTATTTTTAGACACAGCCACCACAATATCCCCTCTCCTCCATACCAAGTAGATTTGAACACCTGCGTCTCGAGGTCGTGTTTTTTTGTGCAATTAGCGACACTTTTAGATTCAATACAGTCTGTCGATGATGTGAACAACACTGTCTTTTGTCATTATCTTCAATATTATCTATCCGTCTGTAAAATTAAGAACATATTAGTTCACTGCTCAGAATAGGCCATCCGGCCAGCTAATTTTTATATTCCTAACATTAATATTAAGAAAAAAGTACTTTTTAATTTTTGTAATATTCCTAACATCTGCGTTTAGCCGCTGAATTCAAATCAAGGGCTTGGTATCGCGCAAAAGCGTCCAATAAATGACTGTGGCGTAACATATCTATGGTCCCTTCTGTCGAGTTGCTTACTTTTTATGTCAACTTGGGAAACGTGACTTTTCTCCGTTTCCCCCCCAATTGCGTCTCCTTAGCCTTTCTAGTCTCACGCAATCTTTCCAGTCATATTTTTTTTCCTTTTTGATCCGCCGTTCCCCTCCTGTCTAGCAAGTCAATTATTATGGAGGATGATGACCCGCGGTCTAGGCGATCATGTACTATTCGCAGCCTACGCATTATGTTTTTATCCTTAAATGTTATCTTTGGAGGTATTTTACCGTTGTATCTCTGTCAATTTCACTACACATCTCCCCACTTGAAAACATGCCTATGGCAAGTTCCAAAACCAGCGATACACATAGGTAAAATTACTCCTCACGTCTGCCACTACTCTAATTTTGATCACAGGGGTGCCGACTGAGGAAATCTGCACCGACATTCAATTTGCCTGGGATATATTGGATACTAAACTGATAAGGTTGAAGCAATAAAGACCACCTCAGCAATCTTGCGTTTTCATGCTTAGCCTGAGACAAGAACACGAGAGGCTGATGGTCCGTCTCCACCACAAAAGTCCTACCATACAGATAGATTTGAAACTTCTTTATTGCCCAGATTAATGCTAAACATTCTTTTTCGCTTGTGGAGTATCCTTGTTCCGCCTTATTCAATTTGCGGCTTGCATAAGCGACTGGTTTCAGTTCCCCATCAGGTGAAGATGATCTTTGCAACAAAGCCCCTCCGAGTCCTACATTACTTGCATCGGTTCTTAAGACAAAGTCCTGTGTCAAATCAGGCAGTTTGAGAATAGGCTTGCTAGTGAGTTTTTCCTTTAACTCTTGGAACGCTAGTTCACATTGTGCAGTCCAAATAATTTTATCTGGAAGTCCCTTGCGAGTCAGATCAGTCAGAGGAGCACAAATAGCGTTAAAATTTTTGATGTATTTCTGATAAAATCCGCATAACGACACAAATGATCGCACGTCCTTTTTTGTTTGCGGCCTAGGTGCTCTCTGCAGTTTTTCCAAGTTCTTAGGATCAGGGGTCATATTACCCTGATATACAGTGTGTCCCAAGAATTCCAACTCTTTGCATCCAATACAACATTTTGTTGGCCTAGCAGTTAAGTTCGCCTCCCGAAGTCTATCAAACAACATCTCCAGAGCTTCAATGTGTTCTTCAAATGTCTCTGTGGCGACGAGAATATCATCCATGAAATTCGTGATACATGGGTTATTCAGGGGATCCAACAATTTGCGCATCATCCTTGAAAACACACTCGGAGCATTTTTCAGTCCGAATGGTAGCATATTGAATTCATAATGTCCATCCGAAGTGCTAAAAGCCAAATAAGGTCTCACTTCAGGCTTCACTGGGATCTGGTAATAGCCTTTACTAAGATCCACCTTTGAAAAGTATTTTGCCTTGTTCAGTCTGGCAAATAACTGTTTTGTGTCTGGTAATGGATCCACTTGTCCTTCTGTGACAGCATTCAGTTTCCTGTAATCTATGCACAGTCTGTGTTCCCCAGACGGTTTTCTCAACAAAACGACACTAGAACTAAAAGATGATTCACTGTGCGAAATAATCCCCTCCTTCAACAAATACTCTATTTCTTCCTTCAATGCCTTCTCCTTCGCGAACGGAATAGAATAGGCTCTCATACAGATTGGGTTTGAGTCTACCAGTTTCATGTCATACTGTAGCAAATTTGTATGGCCTGGTTTATCTGTTAATACATCTGTATGTTCCTCCAGAACCTGTTGAACTCTCTCCCTCTGGTTTTTAGTCAGGTGCTTACTGACTTTTACCTGTGCTGCTGTTTCACAAGGATGTAATGGGTATTCATGTGAGGTGAGTGGTTCTTTTTGCATCTGGGTTGCAATAGCCAAGGTCAATAAGGGGGTGCTTTCCTGGAGTGGTCTGTCCAGATACTTCTTTAACAGGTTTACATGATAAACTTTTTCCTTCCCCTTTTTGTCAATTTTATAGTTTGTTCTAGACACCTTCTCTAGAACCGTATATGGACCTTGCCAACCAATTTGTAATTTATTCTGGCTTCCGGGTAGTAGAAGCAGCACCTTCTCTCCGACTGCCAGTTCCCTGTCCTTTGCCTTCCTATTAAAATATGCTGCATGTTTCTTCCTGGCTTGTTTCAAATTATCATTTGCCAGTTTCCATCCAGCTTTCAAACGAGTGGTCAGTTCGTTCACGTATTGATACGATGAGGTAACAGTCTCTTCCGCCTTCTCATCTGTCCAGGTCCTTAATAGAGCTTCTAATGGACCTTTTATTGGCCTCCCAAATAGCAGAGTTGCGGGAGCCATCCCGGTTGAACTATGTGGTACCTCCCGGTACGCAAACAATGCGGCGGGCAGGAATTGATCCCACAGATCCGGTTTTTCGTGTGCCAGCTTTCTCAGGATAGAAATGAGAGTCCCGTTGAACCTCTCTACCTGGCCGTTCCCTTGTGGATGGTACGGACTACAATGAAAGTGTCTGGCTTGAAATAGCTTAAAAACTTCTTCCGTTAGTTTCCCCTTGAACTGAGAACCATTATCCGTCAAGATTTGATGCGGGAATCCTAATCGGGTAAATATTGTAAGTAGTGCCTCTGCTACATGTTTTGAATCAATTGATGGCAGGGCTACCGCCTCTCCCCACATAGAACAAGTGTCCACCAGAGTAAGGATGTAACTGTTCCTCCTCTTGGTCCGAGTGAGAGGTCCTACAATATCCACTGCAACCCTCTCAAAAGGTGTTCCCACTATGGGCATTTCCCCTAGAGTTGCAGGAGCAGTCCAGTGCTTTGGAGCTACCCTTTGACATTCTGGGCAGGATTTGACATATCTTTTTATATCCTCCGTTATCCCTGGCCAGAAGTAATGACAAGCTATACGCTGTCCTGTGGCGCTGATCCCCATGTGACCACTGAAGGGAATCGCATGCCCGAGTTCCATCACTTTATCTCTATATGAAGTGGGAAGAACCAGCTGGTTGTGACCATTTGTTCCAGTTCCGGCCTTCCTGTATAAGAGTTTGTTCTTCATGAAATATTCCCCCTTGCTCGGAGGTGTGTGGCATTTGGGCAATTTTTTAAAACAGGGCTTGAGTGTCCTATCCTCAGCCTGCGCCTTCCTCATCTCCTCTGGATGAGCATTTATAGGTTCACCTTCTTCCTCCTTCTTCTGTGACCTGGTCTGCACTGTCGCCATGATCACAGGTTTCTCGGGATTCCCCAAGAAGACGTATCTACACCCCAATATCAGAGGGTAGATTGGTTCATCTATCACTGCTGCTCTGATTTCTCCTTCCACATAGCGAGTTTTCACCGTTATCCTTGCGATGGGAAGTGTCATGAGTGGTATGTCCTTAGTCGCCCCTTGTATTTCCACTGTTTCTGTGGTATACTGACTTGGGTCCACTAGGCTAGACTTCACAACTGAATCATAATCCAAACCTGTATCATAAAGGCACCTTATGGTGACCCCATTACAAATAACATCCTCACAAACTGGGGGGTGATAAGGTTCCTGTTGTCCCTTAGGATTAACCTTTAATCTTTGCGTCCCCGACTTCATTGCAGCAATGTTTGAAGGTTTCCTTCTACAAAATTCGGTGTTATGGTTATCCTTCTTGCACCATTTACACCATCTTTTTCCTTGGTTCAACGGTTTTCTTTCATTGAACTTTTGGTCATTGAACTGTGAGTTTCTGTCGCGATAGTCATTTCTTGGCCGCTCAAAGTTTGTCCTACCTTTATTTCCCTGCTCTCTATTATCAAATTTATTAAATTGCTGTGGAGCTTTAAAATTGTCTATGTGCTTCTTTTTAGCACCACTTACCTCTGCCTGGGCTGCCTGATACCTCTCAGCAACATTTAAAATTTCCCCCAACTTCTCTGCACCTTGTTCCATGAGAAATTTTCTCATGTCTGGAGCCATGGACTCTCTCAATTGCTCAATCATGATCATTTCTTTAAGATCTTGGGTCTTCCCCAGAGCCGTCCATTTCTCCAAATAGGTTTCTAGTCTAGCAGAGAATTGGTGGTATGTCTCCCCAGACAACAGTTTGGCATTTCTAAATTTCTTACGATAAAATTCACCATTCTTCTCGTACCTTAATAACAAAGCCTGCTTTAACATGTCATAATTGTCTTGGTCTTCCCTGTTCATTTTGGCAAATACTTCATAAGAAGTACCTCTCAATCCCTGTGATAGCTTTAAACTCCACCTCTCTCTCTCTAACCCATATGTAGTAGCTAATAACTCAAAACGTCCTAGGTACCCCTCTATGTCATCGTCTTTTTCAACAAAATGGTCTAAATGAAACCCCATAGCTGAGTTTGAGGCTCCCAGACTGGGCGTAGCATCTGAGGCAAAAGGGCTGGCACCATTTTCAGGAGCCTGGCCTTGTAATTCCAGCTCCCTTAGTCGTAATTCGTGCTCCCTTTGCAACCTTCTATCTTCTGCCTCCCTTTCGGCCTTTTTATCTTCTGCCTCCCTTTGCTGTCGTTTTTCTTCTGCCTCAATCTGCTGCCTCTTAGTCTCAGCCTCTAACTTCTTCTCTTCAACTAACCTGTCAGCCTCTAATTTTCTTTCAGCCTCTTTTTCTAATCTCCTTTCTTCCCGTTCAATATATTTATCACATTCAGCCGTTACGTATTGAATTAAAATTTGACCATCCATTCCCATCTCCTTCGCGGTGAGCACAGCAGCTGATCTAAATTTTGCCAGCTCCGCCATACTTTTTAGACAATATAATAATATACAAGCTAAATCTCTAACCAGTAAATACACTAAGTACTTCTTATGACTATAGTCTAACTAATTCTAACTAACCAGTTAACTAATTAATTATTACTGGCTGTGAAGATTCACCAACTTTTATCTGCAGGGACACTTTTAATTTTAAAGGGAATTTTACAATTTATTTCCCTACTTTTATTTCTCCCACCAGGAGATCCTAATATTACTGTTGGGCTAATTATCCCTGGACAAGACCCCAATTTATGTAGTGGTGTTGATGGTATTGTATGATGGTGATATTACTAAATGTAATTGTATGAGGCCAGCTGTGAAGGCTCCTGAGATAAAATGTAGTTGAGAATTGTCAGAAGGCCTTTCTTGCTACCACTACGACCTCACACTTAATTTTTTTTTTAATGAATGTGGCTACGTAAAGTGTCTAGGGTTATGATATGTAGTGTGGTGTAATAGGTTATAGATATACCCACAGATATTTAACAAGACTAATAATATTAATAAATGTTAAAATACACTGAACTAACTCACGTGTGTAAAATTTTTTGATAGAATTATATTACATTTATTTTGTTCTGGATCAATTTTTTAGGTTGACCAGAACTTAAAAGGATTTAGAGATTATGAAAGAAATGCATGGAATATTATATCATAAATGCAATAGTGTACATATATATGTACTATACTAGTTAGTTTTATTAAAATGTTCTAGTAGTCATCTACTTGGGAGGATAGTTAATGTTTGTGCTGTTGGGGTGGCCTCATCACACCTGTCTATATTGACTACACAGTGTCCAGAAAATGGTGGGAATTTTTATGGGGTATTAGTAACTACAAAGCGTTGGTGAATGTCCAGCAGACCAGAGGCTCACTCATCTTGTAGTTGTAGCTCTGGTGCTGAAATCAGGTGGTCCCACCTCTCCGTGCTGGCGGGCAATAATGGTGGTCTCTGTCACAAGTACTGCACAGATACACTCGAGTAAAGTCACCAACTGAATAGACACTGCTTTGTTGACAACAGAAACTCACAGCTCTGCAATCAAAGTATGGGCCATGTGTCAAAATCTATTCTCTACCCACGTCTGGACACAACACTGACACAACAACCACATCATACAGACAGGTCAGATCTCTCTGACCAAACAGCACATTTACCATGGTGGTTTTACATCAGATAGATCCTCCCAGACTATAGATTCTGAAAAATATTTATTAGTTTTCTGCCCTAAAAGAGGATAGGTAATATGTTTCATTATTCTCAACACTTGATCTGTCTTGCCTAACCCTTGCTGGAGTTTATGTACATTGTTGGTCCCTAGACCCTGACTAGGGCGGGGGGTCTAGAGCAAATCCCTACTTGTTTGTAAGGCTAGATTTCGATATGGCAGTATCAAATCACTCGAACATGAAACAATATTCAAAATATATAAAGAAATAATTTCAATCTTACCAGATTATGAATAAATAACACAGAATTGCTAGCAAAACTCAGCTGAGCTGCTGGCTATAGTATGGCGTCCCTAAACTTATTTCACTTTCTTTCATATGGAAATCACCACACTTTAAAATCTGTGTCTATCACTGAACAACTATTGAGAAATGGCCCCACTCCGCGTCTGAGCGCCGATAAAATGATTGTCTGTGGCCAATCACTGCCTAGGTTTTTTTTGAATTTCAAATTTCCTACACTAAAGTCATTTCAGTCATGCTTCAGTCAAGTATGGATGTTTATCTGTTAGTCTGTCCGTCTCTACTTGTGTTTCTACAAAAATGTACTTGATTTTTGAACCAACCTTTCTCTCCCCTCCAAAATTTTGTCGTTAAAAGTTATATTTAGACACAGCCACCACAATATCCCCTCTCATCCATACTAAGTAGATTTGAACACCTGCGTCTCGAGGTCGTGTTTTTTTGTGCAATTAGCGACACTTTTAGATTCAATACAGTCTGTCGATGATGTGAACAACACTGTCTTTTGTCATTATCTTCAATATTATCTATCCGTCTGTAAAATTAAGAACATATTAGTTCACTGCTCAGAATGGGCCATCCGGCCAGCTAATTTTTATATTCCTAACATTAATATTAAGAAAAAAGTACTTTTTAAATTTTGTAATATTCCAAACATCTGCGTTTTAGCCGCTGAATTCAAATCAAGGGCTTGGTATCGCAAAAGCGTCCAATAAATGACTGTGGCGTAACATATCTATGGTCCCTTCTGTCGAGTTGCTTACTTTTTATGTCAACTTGGGAAACGTGACTTTTCTCCGTTTCCCCCCCAATTGCGTCTCCTTAGCCTTTCTAGTCTCACGCAATCTTTCCAGTCATATTTTTTTCCTTTTTGATCCGCCGTTCCCCTCCTGTCTAGCAAGTCAATTATTATGGAGGATGATGACCCGCGGTCTAGGCGGTCATGTACATCAGCAGCCTACGCATTATGTTTTTTTTTATCCTTATATGTTATCCTTGGAGGTATTTTACCGTTGTATCTCTGTCAATTTCACTACAATCTTCTACCCACATAGGGCGCGCCTAACTTCGTTTCTCTCGTCTGGACCGCTCTTGCGAAAAGGGTCTTCGCCGGCTCACTGCTCTCTTTATGTATACTCGGCCTGGCCACATCACCCGTGGCGTAGTGATTTACGCTCGCGCAATCGTGAAAAGGCCGGCTCGTGCAGGACTATTTACTTGGTTCTTTGTAATACTTGTAAACAGCTAAAATAATCACAACTATTTACGTCGGGTGTTAACCACGTTGGTATGGAAATGAAGGCATTATTATGGCAGAGTAATATATCTTCCTCTTGAAGATGTTGTGGTAAAAAGGCAGTGAACCACGGAGACAATGGCTATGACAAGATGGCGCTGTTAAATGGCAGACGCCATAACGATTACAAGATGGCGCGGCTACACCATCATACTATATGCTGAGGTTGCCAGCTTCGTTTGACATGGACATCCACTCGCAATTTTTAAATATAGAATATGTACAACTCATCCCAAATATCTTTGGGCATACAGACTTTTGGCTCAGAAAATATAGGATATTTATCCAGGATTTGAAGTAAGAGCCAAAATTATTTAGTTAGTCACTTTGCAAATATCAAAAATATGATCATATACGATGCTGTTAATAATTGAAATCTTGAAATCTAACTACAGCTATTATAAATTACTTGACTCAAAGTCACAGTCGCAGAAATCATATCTGACTCCACAGCCCCTGCTTTTACTCAAATAATTTTTTAAAATAAAAAACAAAAAACAACCCAAAATGTACGGCAGTGTGATGACAAATCAGTGTGGCCTATTCTTAAAGGAACAGCATATTTGTATTATTTAAATTTTGGCAGCAATGGTTTATTATTTGAGAAATGTAATTTTGCTTGTAAAAATGCCAAATTTATTTAAAAACAAACCAGTATCTGTCTACCACGTTTCAGATGTATTTACAGTATGTTTTCCGTGAAAAATAAAAAGTAATTGATAAGTCTTTAGAATTATTACTAGTATACATGTATTATAAGCTTTTACGTTATTTTTTAAAACGTGTAATTTAAAGCAAAATTGCTTTTGGCGGCCGTACCAAGAAATATTTGGTTGCGCTAGCAGTACAAACAATTTAGCCATGACATCAACAACAAATTCAAATCTGCCTACTTGTTTGATAGCTGATTTACGGAAATAGATCTAAATGACGTCTTTACGTTTGACCTTGGAAGGTCAAAATTTTAGCTTTTGGGAAATGCAAAGAAGAAATCAGCGAAGTGCAAGGTGGAATAGGAATTGAATGGTAAGATCAAACAATGTAGCTTCAAGAATAGTGAAGCTGTTACCGTAAAGTCATGATATCATGCGCTGTAAGAAGTGAATAGGGAATGATAAATGATGAATTCTTCAGAAGATTGGGATTTCGAAAAGGATTTGGATAAACACGAAAGACATCGGCAGGTTTCTGCGATTTATAATTGTAATGAAGCATGACACATGATTACGTTTTATTTGGAAGATTGTGAAGATGAAATTTAGTGGTAGGCTAAATGCTGCCTTTCCGAACGGTAAATTTACCATTGGGGAGTCTTTCACGTGCGAATCCAGAAACCTGATTTACGCTATCATCTGTAAGAGGTGTTGTATGACCTATATTGGTGAAACTGGCAGACGTTTGGCAGACAGGTTTCGGGAGCACTTGAATGACATCCATCATGGCAAACATTTACCGGTGGCCCTTCACTTCAACAGCCCTGACCATTCAGGTAACTCTGACATTCATGTCACTGCCCTCCGTTCATGTATCGGCGACGACCGAACTAGCTTTTCGTTGGAGAATCGTCTCATTTTTCAAATGGGCGTTTTAGCTCCTGCTAGGATGAATGTCCAGCATCATTTTGCATAATTCTGGTGGCTTCTGTCGTTATTTTCCTATCTATCCTTGTTTTTGCTTTGGTTCGTTTCGTTTCCTCAATTATCTGTTCTTAGCCGTCACTAGCTCCTACGTCACTTCCGCATGACGCCTTATTTTTTCAGCCATTTTGAATGTTCCTTTCTTCGATCCAGCTAAGTGATTTTTTTACGTATTTTAATATTGTTGTTCATTTCTGTCTTCGTTTCGTTGATTATTTACTTTCTTGTTTCGACATGTCTTTCTGGTTTCACGATTTTCTTGCATTATTACTGTTATCGTTTCGCTCATCACCGTGGTTTCATCTGCTTGTATCGCTCATTTAACGTTTTCCTCATCATCATAGACCTTTGTAGTACCTATATGTAGTTCTTGTCCTTGTCACCTGTTCGTAACTGTGGCTGACGAAGGGTAAAACCCGAAACGTCCCTTGTCTCATGTGTACCGTTTACTTGTAAAACTGATTTCTACCATATTATTTTTTAATTTATATATTTGGTAAATGCTGCCTATTCAGGCAACTTATAGAGTCGTCAACAACTCAAACTAGTGTAGAGCGACATTTTTCACCTTTATAGTTAATTCTAATTGATATGAGACAGGTTATGAGATACGATTTGATTGCAGCAATAACCTATCACAAAATGAACTTTTAATATAGGAATGGCTGACTGATTCTAGTTTTATATAGATATCATTTCCCTTTTCGCTCTCCCTGCAGCATTGAGCCAGAACTGTAACTAGACCCATACATGAAGTTCGCGTCCAAGCATTCACGGGCTCATGTATTTATCGTTTTCGTAGCAGTTTGTTTCACGTGATAATGTAGCCAGTCCCATGCACATTCTATTTTCAGCCGGCTTTAACGACAGTATCAGAAGAAACAGAATGCATATTCTTTCCTTGTCTCCGCCGAGACACAAGGAAACGCCACAGGCGATGTTAGTTTATAGGATATTTAAATTGTCTGAAAATTCTTGAAAAAAATCGTTACATTTTAAGTGCTACAGTGTATCTTTATTTAACTTAGGGGTAGACCAGATCGTAATTCTACTTGTCTCGAACCCGGTAACATTGCTTGCAGAGGCACGTGTTCTAATTACTCCACCACTCGACGATATATGCAGAAAAATTAACCAGTTCTCAGAAGCATTACATAACCTCTTGTATGGGATCCTCGCCAGTGCTACAGAATTCGTGCACTGTGCAGAGATCCTTCTGATGTTATGTAAGGGAGGAGATCGGAGCACTGATGGAGTTGTCCTTGTGGAATGAAGATGGTCCTTTAAATCAAACCAAACCAAACCAACTTAAGAGTAAAGAAACACAATTGAGTCGCAGGTTGGAGCGGAGCTGGTGTAGTCGCTAAAATATGTCGGACCAGAGCTAGAGCGGTGCGATTTAAAAATGTCCTAACTCTAAAGTCCTGATCACAACAACTGTAAGGCGACTCTTCAAAAACCATATTCAATAAAGTGGCCTGCTATTTCCTAATGTGTGGTAAACTTTTAAATCAGGCTGGCCTCTCTCAGGACATTATTAATCAACCCGTAGCCGCGATATTCCATCAAAACTGTATCAGAGAAGTAATAATTAATATCGAAGTAATTACAAAAAACGTCTCCCTCGGTTCATTTTTCTGTTTGGTACAGTGTCAGTTGGACAGATTCGGGTCATTAAATATACTTTTTTTTTCAAATTACTACAATTACAGTTTGTAATTGCATATATGTATCGTCTTTTCATAGAATTACAATTAATTACAATTTAGAAACTGAAGAGGAAAGAAATATGTAGAGAGAAAACTAAGATAAAAGAAGAGAAGAATTATTTCTGCTACCCTGTCTGCCTAATAAGTCACTGTGTGAGAATGTTTCGCTGCCGTAGTAAATGATAATACTAACGACAGTATACAACAATTATTAATGCTTTCTGAAGCAGGGTAGAAGATAACGTAAAAGGAAGTCGGATAGTACATACTACAATAGGGGAGTGAAGCGTTAGATAATTAATCCTGCACGATCTCAGATTCTATAAGGTGAAGTGACCTTCCCTTGCTCACTGCCTTTAGAAAAGCAGTCCCGAAACAGATACTGCAATAGGGGAGTGAAGCGTTAGATACTTCACCAAACCAGGTCAAGCTTCGAGAGGCGGGGTGATCAGTTCTCTTCCTTGCTGCCTTTTCCTTCCCTAACTGAACATCAAAGTCACGTACCCATTTACAGCTGTGTAGACTGGAACGTGACAATACAGTGAATCACATTTGCCGTGAGAGACCAGGGTTCTAACCACTCTGTCAATTGGACACTCTCTCACTGCCTTTACCTTTCCAAATTCAAGAGTTAAGTTAAGTACCCACTGTCATCAGGGTAGACTAAACCGTGATTCTACCTTGTCTCGAAGCCTGTAACATTACTTCCAGAGGCAAACGCTCTAATTACTCCGCCAATCGACGCTACATACAGACCAAAAAATCAGTTATGAGAAGCATTACATAACTTCTGCTGCCGACACCATCTCACACTTTTTGTTAGATTCCGATCATAACTGTCCGTCAACAGCCGTGCCGAATAAGCTCAATAAGACAGACTCGTTAATGAGCTTCGCAGACACCGTTCGCAGGCTTAAAAATTTCCTTTAACTCTTTAAAACCAACAAACAGAATGGTGTGCCGTATTACGATAAATTATTCCCCCAAGAGCCACCTTGAACGTCCGTTAAATTATAGTCATATTTCTCCAAGTCTGCACCTCGCACGAAGTAAAACAAACTTATTTACTACATATAAGACTTGAACATTTTGTAAATATTCTTTATCAAATTAACACTGCACATAAATTATGAGGCAATTTCTCATTATTATAGATATTTGCTGTTTGTTTTAAACAGTGGAACAAATCATTTTAGTTACTGGGTAAAACTTATAAACAGTCTGGCACAGAAAGACTTCAAACCCGTTCTATAACAGCTGCAAGTTAAACCTGGGTTACAATATTAAGTTACTTTGGTTTCTGTCCAATGGGCTGCTGTAATAGAAAAACAAAATTGTTAAAAATAAAAAACAGCAACAAAACTCAGGTAGTTGTTAATTTCTTGGCTGACTTGGTTGAAAACAAGTTTGGAAATATAACGCTAATTGCACACGATTACAGATATCAATGTCAAGTTCTGCTTAATCCACAGTGCTGTGATACTTCTTGAAGTTTCTAATTGTTATCATCACTATTTGTTTTAATCTGTCTACGTGGATAAAACAGTTGAAGACATTTTGTCCTTCATGTAGTTTACTATTTCGGCAACGAGAAGTCGTCTATTATGGATCTTCTGTCTCTTGCGTTGATGGAATACTGCCCAAAATAGCTTTCTGTCCTTCTGCTGTTGCGATGCTGCATATATCGTTAATGCCCCTTTTTCTGTTTGGCTTGTGATTTTCATGTTATTTTCTCTATCATCATCATTGTCATCATCATCATCGTAATCACCATCATCATCATCAGTCCCTTTAGTCTCTTCATGATGTACAAGCCCTCAACAAAAACATGCCAATCCTTTCTCCTGTCTAGTGCCATCCATTCAAGGTCTTTTCATGTTTTCTTTATTCCCTTCATTGTTGTCTCCAGCGTTCTTCTCTATGTTTTCTTTATTCCCTTCATTGTTGTCTCCAGCTTTCTTCTCTATGTTTTCTTTATTCCCTTCATTGTTGTCTCCAGCGTTCTTCTCTATGTTTTCTTTATTTCCTTCATTGTTGTCTCCAGCGTTCTTCTCTATGTTTTCTTTATTCCCTTCATTGTTGTCTCCAGCGTTCTTCTCTATGTTTTCTTTATTCCCTTCATTGTTGTCTCCAGCGTTCTTCTCTATGTTTTCTTTATTCCCTTCATTGTTGTCTCTAGCGTTCTTCTCTATGTTTTCTTTATTCCCTTCATTGTTGTCTCCAGCGTTCTTCTCTATGTTTTCTTTATTCCCTTCATTGTTGTCTCCAGCATTCTTCTCTATGTTTTTTTTATTCCCTTCATTGTTGTCTCCAGCGTTCTTCTCTATGTTTTCTTTATTCCCTTCATTGTTGTCTCCAGCGTTCTTCTCTATGTTTTCTTTATTCCCTTCATTGTTGTCTCCAGCGTTCTTCTCTATGTTTTCTTTATTCCCTTCATTGTTGTCTCCAGCTTTCTTCTCTATGTTTTCTTTATTCCCTTCATTGTTGTCTCTAGCGTTCTTCTCTATGTTTTCTTTATTCCCTTCATTGTTGTCTCCAGCATTCTTCTCTATGTTTTCTTTATTCCCTTCATTGTTGTCTCCAGCGTTCTTCTCTATGTTTTCTTTATTCCCTTCATTGTTGTCTCCAGCGTTCTTCTCTATGTTTTCTTTATTCCCTTCATTGTTGTCTCCAGCGTTCTTCTCTATGTTTTCTTTATTCCCTTCATTGTTGTCTCCAGCGTTCTTCTCTATGTTTTCTTTATTCCCTTCATTGTTGTCTCTAGCGTTCTTCTCTATGTTTTCTTTATTCCCTTCATTGTTGTCTCCAGCGTTCTTCTCTATGTTTTCTTTAAGTTCTGTCTCACTCTATGTCTCTGACCCTGGGGATTACAGAATATGAAGGTCATTGACATTTTATCAGCTGGTTTTCTTACTGTATTCAAAATCAATATTTTCTCACCTGCTTTTCTACTTGTGATTGCATGATTAATTTAAAAAAAAAATGTGAAATAACAAAACGAAACATGTAGTATCTATTTAAATGACACATCACGACATGGAGTCATAAATAAATATATGAGCCATAGTTAAAGACTAGAATTAAAGAATAATTTGGAATCAGTGTACGTCTTGTCTTGGTCGATTTTTTCGTCTACAAAATCGCCCATTATAATCAATTATTTTTTAAAGATCTCTTCAGACAATGACGTTGTTTATATGACTATTTCATTGCGAATGAAGCAATCGCGAACACATTATCCACCTATTTTGACTATTAATGACTATTTGAAATCTTCGTCCTCTTAATTTAAGATGATTCAAACTATTCACTTAACAAATTCAAGATACCTTACATTGAGATCTGCTGAAATTCATCCCAAGAAATAATTTGATCTGTTTACAAAATTCTTAGGAGTCACAATTTGAACAACTATTGTAATTATCCTATCAAATACATGTTTTTCTTCATAACGTGTGTGGCTTTGCCGGCTTCCTGCATTTTTTGTTGTTGTACTAAGGGACATATCTCTTAGGTCTCGAATCATAGCTCACCACCGGTTCTTTCCCCTGTAGCCCGTAACAACAGCTCTGTCTTTAGTCCTATCTGCTTTGGTATATCCTTTTCTGTATTTCTGAGCGCACATATCATACAATTTAAGAGTAGCAGTCAAAAATGGGTCATTTTAAACAAATAGATCAGATTTCTGGCGGCAGTAGGGCTTCGGACATTCGGTTCAATTATTTTCTAAAGATCTCTTCAGACAATGACGTTGTTTATATGACTATTACATTGCGAATGTCACAGAGACTAGAGGGTTTAAGACTAAGAAATAAAGAACTGAAAAGAATGAAAACAAGTTATGCATTATAAGCACAGAACCAACGGACAAGTGTAGAAATAAAATTTAAAAAAACACTTTAGTCTTTAGAACATCTTAGCAGTATATTGAAAGCCCCAATAATGTAAAATACGCCAACAGTATGCCTCAATTTTCAAAAAAAATTAATATAGCCAGTGCTTCGTAAGACTACCAGGAAACGATAAAAATCATATATGTTGTTAGTACAAAGTTACGTTTACATATTGGCAACATTATGTTGTTTAGAACGGTCATCCAGCTTTTGCCATTGAATCCCTATTTTGTTTAGGTAACATTGTCTATAATAGTCTCCATCGCGATCCTTCAACCATCGTTTCTGTCTCGTCGTCATGCTGTACGTAACTTACCTGTCTCCCCATTTCTCTGCAGATATCATGCCAGTGTAAAAGTCTGTTTGCACGGATGTAAAGTTGTCAAAGTTGGGTTTGTGTATATGCCCAGATGTAACGAACTGTTTTGATGTGTTATGAATGTTAGTACGTTGAGCGTGTCGTGTTGTCCTGGACAGTACCAAGTTGTAGCGAGAATCTAGGTCACTAGCGTGAGGTGCCGCCAGGGTGTAGTAAACACATACCTAAAGTCAGTATTCCTGTAGATTCAGACGTGTAGTACTTGTATAACAATGTGGTTGATAATGTAAGTATGCAGATAACAGTGCTGATAACACGAAGACCGTATAGGCTCTTGGACGTCTTCACATTAACTCACACAACCACAAGTAGAAGTCAGTGAAGTAGGGAATGCTGCTGACGTTTACAATATTTATTCATGACGTACGATAATACGATGATGATGGACGAAACAGTCAATAAAATAAGATCGTGTACATAATATGTGCAGTTACAAAGGTCAGCTTAAGACATCACAGATTCCAGACATGTAACAATGTCTTGTAACAATGTTTACTGTTTATGCAATAGCTCTAATCCCTGACTTAGCCCCGTCAGGTAAGCCCTAGCAAATATCTTGCTTGGTACGGGCGATATCAATTATTTAAACAAAGTCAATGCCATTGTCCTACAATTAGCAAAAAGACTTCAGACTGGCCTCACATGCCAGATACTTCATTCTGGTGAAGACAGATTGGCCGTAAGTACGGACCAATATGATGACAACGAAATCGGGCCGCAGGTCGCGGGCCTCGATAATCAGGTCACTCTCAGTTTATATAAGCTTCTGAGATAAATATATATTATGCCAAACCATATTCCGCCTGCATTGCGAATCCATAAAGATGATTCCTAGGCTTATGTATGTAACAGGTCAACCTAGACCTCGTCCTTCAAATATGGAGCCATACTGGAGTACAGTATAATAACTCCTTGTGAGCTTCGCTCACTATGTCGCCATCAGCGATAAATGTACCTGTAAGATCTAAACGAGACGAAAAGATCGAATAATGTTTTCAGTTACCTTCTCAAAGAATCCTTACACTCTAAGGTAACACAACACAGCCAATACTGGCATAAAGAAACACTCAGGGACGGAAGAATGACAAACAGTCATTCCCAGAATTTTCACCCTATCGAAAACTTGGCAGAGAGGAATCTACGGATCGGGACATCCGTTCTAAGCCTCAGGTACACACTCTCTGAATCAGTCAATCGGCTTTTGCCGCCAAGACCCGCGCATGCCCAAAGAGCATGGACCAGATCGAGGCAAACCCAGACCAGGCGTTTCCGACCAAACGGGTGATAAAGATACTCCGTATATGATCCTATAAATAGACTTAAGACATGTCAACTATAAGACATGCCTGAGACAGGACAACATCAGACAGTCAAAAACTGTCACAGAAAGATAATAAACGTTTATCTCTTTTTGACCACATTAAACCAAACATATATTAGGTTGGCGTTTTTTCCACCGTCAAAAATGACGGCAACATTACCACACCTCCCGGGGGGAAAAAAGGCACATTTTTTTTTTGAATTACATCTATGAGCCAGGTGCATTAAGCTCATAACGCATGAGTAACGCGCCGATGAAAGGATCACCAAAATATAACATCATAATTTCAGATCCAATCGACGCACAGTAGAGCGTCTGGTGAGAAGAAAAAATCTCACTAGATAGGAGAAATTCACCGAATCTTTTGGCCGAATACCATCACTAACCAAGATCTGCTTACTCGTAGCAAGCAAGAGGACATGCACACCATCATAGTTGGCAGACGCTGGAACTGACCCCGATGCCATCACAAGAACAGTTATGCTTTGGACCCCTGAAGGAAAACGAAAGAGAGGCCGACCAAAAACAACCTGGCGGAGGACTGTGGAGGCTGAGATGCAAGGAATGAACCAGAGTTGGGGCACTGTACGAAGGATGGCCACCGACCGAGCAAAGTGGAATCAATTTGTTGTTGCCCTACAAGACGCCACTAGGCGTGATGGCCACTGACTGCTTTGACGGTCGGCGGCCAAAGATCAAAGAAGAAGAAGAAGATAGGAGAAACTATTTTCTCAAAGTAAAATATATCCGGGGAGGTGTTACTAACCAACTCAAAAGTGCAGGTAATGTTACAACAAAATTCATATCAATGTGTATAAATGGTGAATGACAATTTCCATAACGAGATTACACCAACATCGAAATCTCACGATGTATAATGCGTATATAACCATAAATTCAAATGGTCAATCATAAACAACATTTCTGAATTCATTTTTACAAACATATGATTACACATGTGTATATACCTAATATCAGATGACGTCAGACGACTAAGACGATGCTCTATTCCGGCAATGTCTTGTAAGCAAGATCCTCAAGGAACATCAGGACGTCTATAGAAATCATCGTAGATATACAGCGTTCCAAGATATCACACTGGTTTGCTGAGAAGAATACAAATAGTACACTTCTTAGAATATTATAATGTACCATAGTCACATAATATATATCTAAACTATAAATGTAGCCGCATTAATTTTTTCGACCTTTATTTCATATGAAACAAAGCCTTCCTCTGTTTTACCGAAGACGGTAACAGAGAAAGCAAGAAATCAATACATAACCATGAGTTTAAACAAAGTTACTACAAGTGTTATAGAAGCATGTTATTGTAAAAAAAGATCATAACTTTAGATATGTAACAGCAGATCTAGACAAAATAGCTAAGTAGCTTCATGTGGGCATCGAGACAATATGTCTGCCATCACATTATCCGAACCACGGATAGCTCCTACCGTGAAATTAAAAGGTTGAAGAGCAATAGCATATCGAGTGGATCTCGAACTCTTCAAATCCTTATTCTGCATAGCTGTGAGAGCTTTTTGGTCGGTTTCTACTACAAAATGCGCGCCGAGAAGGAATCTTTGGAGTTTAAGAATTGCCCAGACCATAGCCAGCAATTCTCGGTCTAGAACAGAATAATTCCTTTCTGCCGCATTCAGTTTTCTCGAGACATACATTACAGGATGCAGAGTCTCAGAATACTCTTGCATCAGTGCCGCCCTGATCCCTAATGCTGAGGCGTCACTACGAAGGACATACGTCCTATTGGCTGTAGGTAGTCTTAAAATAGGAGGAGACGAAAATAATGCCTTAATCTGATCCAATGAAGATTGGCATCCTTGGGACCAACGCACCATATTAGGAGACCCTTTCTTCAATAGGGTTGAGAGTGGTGCCGTAATAGAGGAAAGATTCTGAATGAATCTTCCGTAGAACTGTATAAGGCCCAAGAGACTACGGATCTGTTTTTTAGTCTTATGAATAGTTATGTTCAGTATCTTAGAAGTGTTGTGGTCTTCTGTTATCAAGAGACCATGACCAACACGATGACCAAGAAAAGAAATCTCACTAAACCCAAAATAGCCTTTAGAGGGTTTAGCTGTCTAATTCTACTCACGTAGAGTAGACAACAGTTCATCTAATCCCAGATAGGGATCTTCCCAAGAATAGCTAAAAAGAGAGATATCGTCTAAGTATGCAATCACCTCAGACCGATATGCCAGTATTCGACGCATCATGCGTACGAATGTAGCTGGGGCATTCATAAGGCCAAAAGGCATAAAGTTCCATTGGAACAAACCCCTAGGTGTGGAGAAAGCAGTGAAAGGTTTGGCTCGTTCGGTTAAAGGAACTTGCCAGTATCCTTTAGACAAGTCCAGCTTTGTAAAGAAACGAGAATTGGACAGTCTAGTAAGTAATTCATCCAACAGAGGCATAGGTTCTGCATCGAACTTCGTTACTTGATTTAGTTTACGGTAATCGACGCAAATGCGTATGTTATTGTCTTTTTTCGGACAATAACCATAGACGACGAGTATGCCAAACTGGATGGTTCAATTATTCCTAACTTTATCATTTCATCCAACTCTTTCTCGACTTGAGTTTGGAAGTGGATAGGAATAGGATAAGGTCTGACCCTGATAGGAGTATGGTCAGTCAATACAATGTCATGTTCAATGACTGTAGTGTGTCCAGGAATGTCCGTGAGAACATACTGAAATTTTTGTAACATGGAAGAGATTTGTGACTGTTCCCTAGTTGATAAATTAGGTGAAATTGCAACATCCTTCCATGATTCCGTAGAATGAAGTGGAATCATCGGAAGGAGCAGATTAACATCAGAGAAAGTAAATTCCTCATCCTGTATGACACACAGCGATGAGTAATGGCCACAAGCGACTGTAGCGTCGTCCGTCGCTTGAAAGATAGGTTGTATGTACTCTGGACGTTCATAAAATTCCGTAAGCATATTTATGTGAAAAGTTTTATGCTTTTCGTCAATATCGACGACATAGTCAACATCAGAAATTTTAGATACAATCTCAAAAAGACCTTTCCAACCAATAAGAAGTCTATTTTCCCTGGAAGGAAGTAATACAAATGCTTTGTCTCCAGGACAAAGTTGACGTAGGCATCTATTTTTATTTGCAAACTGTCTTGCCTTTGCTTTAGCAAACTCAGATGCGCAAGTTGCTAATTTGCAAGCTTCAATGTTTTTTTGTTTGAGAGCAATGACATACTCATAAGAAGATTGTGTGTCATCACTAATGTCATCGGCAGCTATCAGATCGTGAAGCAAGGACATTGGGCCGCGCGGACGCGCGCCAAAGACGAGCTCGAAAGGAGAAAACCCGGTATGTTCATTAGGAACCTCTCTATAAGCGAAGAGAGCAGCGGGTAAGACTCTGTCCTAATCCTGAGGATGATCCTCAGTTATTTTCCCAAGTAAATTTGTCAGAGTCCTATTGAAACGTTCGACTAGTCTATTAGACATAGGATGATAAATACTACTCAGTGATCTCTTGATATTAAGAGTAGACATCCCTTGCGACATTGTCTCAGATATCAGTTGGGTGCCATGGTCTGACAAGGTTTCCCTAGGGAATCCCAACCGCGAAAATATCAGCAAAAGAACGTCTGCAATATCGGCGTTCGAAATGCTCTTCAGAGGTATGGCCTGTGGCCATCGAGTACACATGTCCACACATGTAAGAATAAATTGATGTCCTCTGGCTGATTTTATTTTGAAAGGGCCAATGATATCTATCGCCATTTTCTGAAATGAAGGATAGGAATTTCCGCAGCCTGGATAGGTGCTGCATGGCGAGGACATTTCGATTTTACTTCTTGACAAACTCTACCCGAGCGGCAATAAAAACGTATGTCTCTGTTGACGAATGGCCAAAAGAAAGCCGCAAGAACTCTCGACTTCGTACGTGAAAATCCCATATGCCCAGCGCATTGGGAGTCGTGAGCATGTTGCAGTATTCTAACTCTCATGTCTTTCGGAACAAGAATTTGTGAATGTATAGACATGTCAGAGTGTTGTACCATACGCACTAGTACGCTATTCTTCATAGTGATCCAAGATTTGCGATCCGTGTTCTTATTTGGGTCACCTTTTTTGCCAGAACGAAGAATTTTTTTAACGAAAGTCTTCCTGTTGACTTTTGATAAAAGAGTCACGTGAAATCACATCATGATCATCTTGATCACGCACCTCAACACCTTCGGTCGATGAAGTCTGAGGCATATTCTGAGCCTGAGCTCTCGTGACAACTGCATTAGCAGCTTCTAAGTTATGTTCTTCCCAAGCAATAATCTGCTGCGGAGTACACTCTTTAATGCCGTGAATACGCCCGATTATAAGATCCGCAATAGGATTCGGAAGCAGACACGCTTGGACTTCTCCCGTAAAGAAGGGAGTAGCTATACGAATGATAGCGGTAGAGTATTTTTCTACTGTGCCACCAAATGTTACACATTTGATCACTTTTCCGGTGGCACATGAAGGATCTACAAGAGATTGTCTAACCCCAATAGTGGTACATCCAGAATCAAAGAGGACTGAGACTGGATCATCATTCATGAGACCCCTATGTAGAATAAGAGATCCTCTCCCGTCATGCGCCGCTGTGGCAGGAAGAGCGGGCAGAGGATGACCGCAATTCAAGGTGGATATAGGAGTAGGTTCAAATAAAGTGGTGCACTGAGGGCATTGGGATGCTCTCCCAAAATCAAAAGCAGAACAAGAACTAGCACTAGCGCTAGGTTTACTATTGTTTTGTTCAATTTTAACTCCTTGTGGCTCTTGTTCAGCACAGTTAGTATGATGACATGATCTATTATTATTATGCTGCCATCTACCTCGATTACTATTTCCTTTGGAATTATGGTAATTACCCCTATTGCTATTATTATTTTGGTTTGAACCGCAGTTTTCACAATTTTGATTGTGATTAACACCTTGGTGAAAATATCTATCAGACTGATACTGCTGTCTTCCTAAAGAATTATGGCGAGGATAGTTTTTATTGTGGCTACCCCTTTTAAAGTTACCAAATTTGTTGGAACCATAATTATGAGGGCTATCAGATTGCCTCCAATTCCTAGAAGACGAACCTCTTTGGCATGAATCAGTTTGATCCTGTCCAAAGTTACGCTTACTTTTCTTATCGAAGTTGCGCTGAGTACCTTTAACTTTACCTCCGAAATTAGAATTGTATGGAGTCGCAGAAGCCACAGTTAAACCTTCTTTAATCTTGCTATTGCTAATTGTTTGTTGTGGATGAGCAGTGACATATTGGCAACAATATTGTTCCATTTCTTTTATGTCCTTAGGTTTACGTTCGTTTATAAAGGCAAGAAAAGACTCATTAACAGATGAAATTACTTTGTCTCTAAGCAACAAGTCCATAAGTGCTTCATAAGTATGTTCAGTCTTAGACAACTCTATCCATCTAGTGAAAGTAAGGCGTATCTTTCCTATAAAGTCTGAGAACTCTACACCAGATTCTGGTAACATAGTCTTAAAACGAAGACGGTAATCATCTTCTTTAAGCTGATATCTTTTCAATAAGGCTGCTCTGACAACTTCATAGTTAGTCCTATTATGTTCTTCTATTGCCATTATAATATTTAATGGTTCACCTGTAAGTGAATTCAACAGTTGTCTAACATATTGTGCCTTATCTACATTATATGTTACACAATTAAGTTCTAGTCTATCTAGATAGAACGTTATATCATCTTTCGTAGGGTTAAAGTGGGGAAGTTTGAACTTATAATCATGACTTTTTGTGCTCGAAGAAGTCGCTTGAGAACTACCCATATTCGTCACTTTTAATTTCTCTATTTCCAAAGCCATGAGTCTTTCTTCATGTTCATGTTCCATTTTCTGTTTTTCTCTCCTCTCCTCAGCTTCTCTTATTAACTTCTTCTCCTCAAATTCTCTCTCTTGCTGAATCTTTCTTTCTTCAGCTTCTCTTTCATGCTTTTTCTCCTCAAATTCTCTGTCTAGCTGCGCTTGAATCTTTTTCTCTTCAAATTCTCTGTCTATCTGCGCTTGTATCTTTTTCTCTTCAAGCTGCGCTTGAAGCTTTTTCTCTTCCACCTTTTGGGCTTGGGCATATTGAGCAAGCGCGAAATCCTCCAATTTCTCATCAGTCTTGCCAAGGGCTAACCCTTGCTGGATGAAGAAATCTAATGTAGACATTCTGTCTACAAATGTGCTGTCAATATATATCTGAAACAGCAACACAAGTTATCCCCATCTCAGTGGGAGATGAGTCTTTTATTAAGACTAAGTACAATTACTTTATTTATAAAGTCACTATTAATCAACTCAGTATATAATTTGCATCATGTGAATAATAGAACATGATCAAGTATATATGAAGACTGTATATCAACAATTTCACGATAACTAACAAAGACAAGAATCTAAACAAACGACTACATTCGCAGAGGTCAAAAGAAAATACAGCTTAACTAAATCAAATGTTGTGAAAAATCACAATGATAACTGCGAAAAATTCACAATAATACAATGACAACACAGTGTATAAACAAAAGGGTGTAAAGAAACTAACAATAGAAAAGAGAAGGCAGACAAATACAAACAAAATGAATCAAAAACTAAAGTACGGACAAAAAATAACGAAAACAACACTAACACATCTCGTCACAGCTAAGAGAAAATTAAATAAATAGCAACAAAAGTCGATAGCTATTTCCACTGTGAGAAATATGCACAATCCCTAAAGAACGCTTACAGTAGCCCTCGGTTAAGTGGGATATTTACTGTAAGACCCTCCAACCTGAAACGCTGGAAAAAATACACACTAACTCAACAAGTAAACAAAGAACATGTAAACAATAGAATGCATATAACGAATATAACGAGGAAGGCTTATTTGCACACAAAATAAAGGCTAAGTTTAACATGTAAAACCAGGCCACTTATCTTTAAGCGTCATCCTCTACAATCGCAAAGATGCAGTTCATTGCAGTACACTTGTAAACACAAGTAGACGTTCCACCGTTGAAGGTAACGTAACTTTACAACAGGTGTAGTAGTCTCCCAAAGTGAAGAATGTCGTAGTAAACAACAGGTTGAACTGTTCTATGTTTACAATTCGAGCTTGCACGTAAACTTGTGACGTGAACTTTGACACATATGTCCTTCGACGATTGTCACAGTGTTAAACAACTTCGTTAACAACTGTGGTTTATGTAGCACTATTGTAGCAGCTGTGGTCCATGTAGCGATTCTGTACCATCCATAAATGTATACGTCGGTCAGTAGACGTTGACCTATTTCCCTCTGTGTAGCTGACAACTAAACGTCGATCTTGTTTTCCGGAAGCATAAATCCAGATGTGGGCAGGAAAATCCGTGGCGTTGACAAAAACCCACGAATCTGGTCCACCAGATGTAAAAACTCTGTTTGCACAAATGTAAAGTTGTCAAAGTTGGGTTTGTGTATATGCCCAGATGTAACGTACTGTTTTGATGTGTTATGAATGTTAGTACGTTGAGCGTGTCGTGTTGTCCTGGACAGTACCAAGTTGTAGCGAGAATCTAGGTCACTAGCGTGAGGTGCCGCCAGGGTGTAGTAAACACATACCTAATGTCAGCATTCCTGTAGATTCAGACGTGTAGTACTTGTATAACATTGTGGTTGATAATGTAAGTGTGTAGATAACAGTGCTGATAACACGAAGGCCGTATAGGCTCTTGGACGTCTTCACATTAACTCACACAACCACAAGTAGAAGTCAGTGAAGTAGGGAATGCTGCTGACGTTTACAATATTTATTCATGACGTACGATAATACGATGATGATGGACGAAACAGTCAATAAAATAAGATCGTGTACATAATATGTGCAGTTACAAACATCAGCTTCAGACATCACAGATTCCAGACATGTAACAATGTCTTGTAACAATGTTTACTGTTTATGCAATAGCTCTAATCCCTGACTGAGCCCCGTCACGTAAGCCCTAGCAAATATCTTGCTTGGTACGGGTGATATCAATTATTTAAACAAAGTCAATGCCATTGTCCTACAATTAGCAAAAAGACTTCAGACTGGCCTCACATGCCAGATACTTCATTCTGGTGAAGACAGATTGGCCGTAAGTACGGACCAATATGATGACAACGAAATCGGGCCGCAGGTCGCGGGCCTCGATAATCAGGTCACTCTCAGTTTATATAAGCTTCTGAGATAAATATATATTATGCCAAACCATATTCCGCCTGCATTGCGAATCCATAAAGATGTTTCCTAGGCTTATGTATGTAACAAGTCAACTTAGACCTCGTCCTTCAAATATGAAGCCATACTGGAGTAGAGTATAATAACTCCTTGTGAGCTTCGCTCACTATGTCGCCATCAGCGATAAATGTACCTGTAAGATCTAAACGAGACGAAAAGATCGAATAATGTTTTCAGTTACCTTCTCAAAGAATCCTTACACTCTAAGGTAACACAACACAGCCAATACTGGCATAAAGAAACACTCAGGGACGGAAGAATGAAAAACAGTCATTCCCAGAATTTCCACCCTATCGAAAACTTGGCAGAGAGGAATCTACGGATCGGGACATCCGTTCTAAGCCGCAGGTACACACTCTCT
This sequence comes from Oreohelix idahoensis, assembly GCA_024509875.1. Lineage (NCBI taxonomy): Eukaryota > Metazoa > Mollusca > Gastropoda > Stylommatophora > Oreohelicidae > Oreohelix > Oreohelix idahoensis. The sequence continues at coordinate 156,942 of JAMPIV010000238.1, forward strand.
GAATCAGTCAATCAGCTTTTGCCGCCAAGATTCCCGCATACCCAAAGAGCATGGACCAGATCGAGGCAAACCCAGACCAGGCGTTCCCGACCAAACGGGTGATAAAGATACTCCGTATATGATCCTATAAATACACTTAAGACATGTCAACTATAAGACATGCCTGAGACAGGAGAAGATAATCACCAGTCAAAACTGTCACAGAAAGATAATAAACGTTTATCTCTCTTTGACCACATTAAACCAAACATATATTAGGTTGGCGTTTTTTCCACCGTCAAAAATGACGGTAACAGCCAGGTAAAAGTGTGACCGTGGCTAGTTACAACATTAAGGAAAGAATGTGTGTGTGTCCGTCAGCTGATCGGGTCAGTTCAGTTAATGGTTGAGCGCAGGTAAATAATTTGAAGTGCGCTAACTCTTGTACGTTTTCTTGCTTTAATTCGTTACAGGTCTGTCCGCCTGAGATGGAAATTCTTGACCTTGTTTTATTCTTCCTTCCCGGAGTTCGTTCGTACCTTTTTATGGTTAGTGAAAAGCAATGTCTTTTATAGGGGTTTAGTCAAATAATCCAACTGTAATGTTTCAAGGAAAACGCAGCAATGTAGAAAAATAGAATATATTTTATTAACGTGATTGGAACAGCAAATGTCATTGGGACAATGATGAAACACTTATTTCTTTCTTACCCAAAGTAGTGAGTATCCAAAACAAATGAAAATAGAAATCCAAAGGAATAATCTATCTAATAGGGTAAAATACAAACTTGTCTACTTAAAATATACTAGTCTAACTTGAAAAACTTGTCAAGTTAAAAAAAAACAACTTGTCTTGATAATCTCAAAGACGAAGTTCTGAAAAGAATCCTCTCGCCTAACGAATCCTAAAATCTGTACAAGCCCTGGATCATGTCAATCGCCCACGTCTCTTCTTTATATACTGCCTACTCTCTTTTCCCGCCAATTTTCACACGATGTTTTATTTTTCACACGATACCAAACATCTACATTTGCACACGCTTTTCTCAGCTTTTCGACTTTTTGCACATGACTCTCACTTTAGCAACGAGAAAAAATCCAGATTTTGCAACTTCTCCCAAAATTTTCCATTCAATAAACAGGCACTTACTATTTTGTTGTTCTGGGACAGCTTTCCTCGAAGCCGTGAACTTTTCATGATACTGTATTTTGTGCACAAATGTCTTAACTGCTTTTAACGTTGTTATTTCTCATTTTACGTGGGTTTTAACACATATTAATTATAGTGTATGCCAAGCGGTCACACAAGTCCCGGGGCAACAAAAATGTATCCCATGTGGAGACATTTTCGTCCTATCAACTAAAAAAAAAATCAAGTCCCTAACATACATACTGGGGCAAAATATGAAATGGGGGCATATATTTATGAGTCAAATGGCAATGGACAATGGTTAAGAAAAATTTAAGTTACTGGTTTAATCATTGACTGGGGGCATATACTGATGAGCCAAAATAAGAAAAAAAAATTTACAAGCTCTCAGTATACATGTGAGCCAAAAATTATTATTTTTCCAAGATCTCAGTATACCTGTACGCTAACTTAAAAATGTATTACAAGATCTTAGTATACATGTGAGCCGAAAAAAGTAATAAAAATTATTATTTCGTAAAACGAGGGATCTAGTAGGTTCATATTGCGTAAAACGGGGGAGAGATACAAGTTGTTTATACACTATGTCATTAAACAGTATGGGATATGGATAGCAATGTGCAATACGCAATGTAAATTGTTCATGTATTACTACAATACTTATATAATCTTTACTTAACACGCTAATAATAATACATAAAAACATGGAGTTATGATAGTAAATATACATAATTAATGTTAAACTTTTTATTTAAAGTCGACACATATAAGGTTTGGTCATGTCAAACAAAACTCGAGTGTTCATCAACACTCAGGACAATAAGTGAATCCTATCTTAATATTTACATCTAAATAGTAACTGGTTATAGCTATTACCTGTGACCGTGACCTCCTCTAGTGTGAACGAAAGCGGTGAAAGGTCACACTGGATATTTGAACTCTCATTGACGGCACAGTGTGGCGTCAACTGTAGGAGAGGGAGGGGTGGTGGGGGTTTATAGTACAATGAAAAAGCTGGGACGGAGTTGAGAAAGTAGTTCCTGTGTTGGATGGATGAATGAACGCGAGGCGTGGGAGAAAGGTAAAGAAAAAATAGAAGAAGAACTCGCATGGGGAAATCGACACGGGGAAGATAAAGGTGGTGAAAACGAAGATTGGACCTGACACAGCGAAACACAGTCTAATTTTTTATTTTTTCCAGGGCAGCGGCCTGATAGGCCTACTCTTTACGATTTCCAACTGCTGAAGGATTTTTAACGTGCGGAACTTGCACACGGGACCTCCTATTTTCTCGCCCTTATCCGAGAAGGCTAGGCATCCGATCTCACTACATAAGAGACCAGGGGGGAGTATGACATCATTAGGACCACTGGTTCTGAAAAATAATTTCCATGTCAGTGTACGAATAATCCCGCGAAGATAAATATTGTGGTAACAAACATGAAATATAGAGTTCGGCTGTCATGGGGCTTGTGCCACAGGAGCAGAGATCTGTTTGACCAGTCACTCACAGCAGTGAACGGAGTGGCACATGGCAACAACTCACTTCTCTCAACGTAATACTTTTTGGAGATATCAGGAACCTTAAGCTGCCTACTGCCTTTATTAGAGTCAATAATGTAGACGTCTGAGGGCGAACGATATGTCAGGAACCTTGAGCTACCTACTGCCTTTATTAGAGTCAATAATGTAGACGTCTGAACACGAACGATATGTCAGGAACCTTGAGCTGCCTACTGCCTTTATTAGAGTCAATAATGTAGACGTCTGAGGGCGAACGAGATGTCAGGAACCTTAAACTGCCTACTGCCTTTATTAGAGTCAATAATGTAGACGTCTGATGGCGAACGACGAAGAAGAACAAGAAATAGAGTTTAGTTACAACGGTAATTTAGGGAGCCGCGATAGCATTGTGGTTAGTGCACTGGCTTCCTAGCTCAGTGGTCTATAGTTCGATCCCCAGATGATGTGGGATTTTTTTTAGGCCGCAAACGGCTCCTGGGTCGACCCAGCCCCAGTTGGGTACCAGAGCAACTTCTGGGAAGGTTAAGGCGGCCGGCGTGATGCTGACCACATCACCCCTAGTGTGATGATGGTCAAGAAAATATGGGCATAACACCATATTCCCAATATGCCTCAATGGGCGTGTAACGTGATCCCCTACAACGGTAATAATCAACTGCATAAAACTAAAGCACAAAGGAAAACATGCATATAACAAACATTGTCCCATAGCAGATGCTGCGGTAGGGCAATGACTTGTTAGAGACTTCACTATACTAGGTCACATTTTATGAAGTCAGATGACCCATTCCCTGCCTAGCTGTCTTTGCTTTCCATAACTTAGGAACAGAGTCAGGTATTCATTAACAAGTGGGCAGATAGGATGGAACCCGGTAACTTTGCCATGAGAGGATAGTGCTCTAACCACTCTGCTAACTTGATGTTCGACATCATATTAGTTACTGAAAAAAAGCGAACTTCTACTTTTTGATCACCTCGTATTTTCTCTCTCTTTTTTTTTAACATGTATATAATTTGTTCCACATAAAAACCCCACACAAAACAAACAAAAAAGCAAAAAGTTCCAAAATACAACATGAACTTAAAATATACTAACTGCTAAAAAATAAAAATTTAAAAAAAAACTCCCGCGATTAGAACTAGGAACCGGGTGTTTCAGGACGAGGAACACGTATGAACAAAGTATAACGAATTAAATACTGTACTTATCATAAACTTCCTGCACGACTGTAAGAAATATACACACTAGCACAGACAAAATATGAAAAATTTACTGAAAAGTTAGGATGGTAGAAATTAATTTAGATACTGTTATTGTCACCTAAACCCACACAACAGCTACAAAGTCGTTAAACAATATATCACAAAAACAAAGGCAAATATATAAAACTCAGATTGACCTCTGATAATTATTTGTGTAAGAATACACATTTTCGGACATCTACCCCCGCTGTGACAACTGTAAACTCTCCTGATCCGAAATGGCTTGACAGAAAAAGTAAAATGCTTGAGGACTGAATTATGTAGCTGATGAACACTCGTGCAACTGCTAAGCTATGGACCCCAGAGGGGCGGCGAAAGAGAGGTTAACCAAAGACAACCTGGCGGAGAAATGAAGAGATTGAGATGCAAACCATGAACAAGATTTGGGGCACGGCCATAAGGATGACCACCGACCGAGCAAAATGGGGACAGTTTGTTGCTGCTCTACAAGACGCCACTAGGCGTGTTGGCCACTTACTACTGTGTCAGTCAGGGGCTAAGGAGCCAAGAAGAAGAACAAGAACATTCATGTGGAGTCGACATAAAAAAAACACTGTTGCCTAATAGAAAAACACCATACCGGAAATGGTGCCTGGATTAAGAACACATGTGGAGCAACTGAAAGGCTCAACGAATTAAACATGAACACAAACGGAATTGAAACAACACCGTCAGAAGAAAACTACAGAATAATAAATACAGCATACACAATGTTGAACTGATGACAAGAGCCAGAAAAGTGCCAATGGAAAAAGAGATGAGAAGCAGACGCTGACCATTGGGATCGGACACACATTGAGGAAACCTGTTAATCGCAATTAACATACATTCCTTGTTTTTATATCCCAGTGTTAAGACAGAAGTAGAGGGAAGCTGAAAAAAAGTGGAGAAGAAAAATGTAGACAGAAATGAAGGGGACATGCAGACGACATGGAAAATTATGAAGTTTACGGCACAGGACAGTATGACTTGGCGTACGTTTGTGGAAGGTTTATGCTCGTTTGGGTAGCTGCAAGGTAATGATAAATAGTGGTGATGATGATGATGATGGTGGTGATGATGATGATGATGATGATGATAGTGATGATGAAAATGATGATGATGAACGTGATGATTATTATGCACAATCAGGAAATATATTACAAAGTTAAAAAAAACGTCCTGAATCGACAGATCTTTGAACTATGATTATTGGTTGAAAGGGACACGCTAAATGGAGAAGTAACGAACACCAACACAAATCTGACATAATGATAAGTGGACAGTTCATTTAAAAGTTGAACACACAAAAAGGAGATCATGTGAATATCCTACCACAAGTACATTCGTCCGCAATCAACATTTTTTAAACGAGCTTAAGTTAACACATTAATGGTACAATTATTCTTCTCTGAGTGGTGTTGACAACACTTCTGTCCTCATACAAATTGACCTAGTTAATGGTATGGATTTTTCAGTGGCAGTCGTGACATATACATGTGATACAGTGTATTTTCTAATACACGGTACGCTAATGTTTTCTATTACACGTTACCTTAAACGTAGAGCTTTTTCGTTCTTCAGTGGTTTGATTATCTCACACACATGTAAGATGAGGCAACCTCATCATTTAAAAATAGTGCTGCACGAACTACTGTTGCAAAAGCATACAAATAATTTGGTGCCTGTCTCTTGCGACGGGACCAGCTGCAATGGTGCCTCACATGCTTTAATTTGAGAGAAACGAGAAATTTGTGAATAAGCCTTGAAAGTCACTTTGGAATACAAGTGAATATGTACTTCTTATACAAGTCATGCATGCATGGAGACAAATCTGGAGTCATCCTTATATGACTACCAGCAATGCACAATGCTGCAATATGCGTACGTGGAAGTGAACCAATGTAATGTAAGGCTAATGACGTCCTTACTGACTCTTGAAATCATCCACACACTTCCAGGGATTCCCCCAGTGGTGAAACGTTTTGAGAATCCAGCATTGCACACTAAGCATGGAGAAGTCACTTGAGCCCCAGGCATAATTCTTTGACTTTGTTGACTGCATGCAGAAGGATCTCACTATGGACCCGGTGATAAGCAGGGGAATCTGAGAAGTGGCTCTGTGCAGGACGTGACAATTCCTTAGGAGAGCCAATAATGAGTATAATATTTTAGCTCTGCATAGTTTGACCAGACTGGAGAAACTGGAGCTCACGACGTCAACTCAACACGTTTCGGAATGACAAAAAAGCCACAGGAAAAGCCTAGATCTACAGTGTAGATAATATCAAGGAGTCTTCAACTTGGTATTGGCTGCTAAAGAGCAAGAAGCTCAGCAGCCCTAGTTAAACAACAACAACAACAATAACAACAACACAACAACAATACAAGTCATGCATTAGTCTACACGTAGGATGACAGTAGCTTACAGAGGGTTTAACTTTCCAGGAACTGGTGTGGATCTACTGTTCTGATCAGTTACGTAATTAATTGTTTTACTTGCCTCAAGTCTGTACATTAATTTGCATACATTTCTGCTTTATATTTTTTTTTTTGTTCGGCTGCACCGTATTAGTTTTTATTTATAATCTATTCTAATCCTGTCATTTTATCTATAAGTGTGATGCTACACTGAAATTCTGACTTTCATCAGGCCCGATTCTGTTTTGAGTTTCACCATTTCTCTTCTCTTTGTAATTATATGGGTTTGCCTTGTTTCTTCTCATGTGAATATATCGTGTTCGGTACACCATTTCTCTTCTCTTTGTAATTATATGGGTTTGCCTTGTTTCTTCTCATGTGAATATATCGTGTTCGGTATTTTTGAGGAGGTAATTTTAATGGGGTCGTTTTACGACGGTAGATTTATTTTTCACTCGGCCAGTTTTACTTTCTTATGATTTTTCGCGATTCCCGTAAATTTCCTTGTTTACGAAAATCGATATTTTCGGGCACTCCTGTATGACGCGTATGTAGCACGCGGCCGGAAGCACGAGTATCGTCAGGTAACGTGACGCAATTTTAAGCACGCGGGATTTGCGTGGGTTGATAGTATTGATTTTTCCTAGCGCTCCCATTGGTCCGCGATTTGTGTAGGACGGGAATTCGCGTGGGTGTTTTCTCTTGTATATATAATGAGAGAGGAAACTGCGGGCAATTGTCTCTGAAGAAATAATTGCCGCCGGTCGACGTCGATTTATCGTTCTCCATTTGCGGGAAGAAAAAAACGATAATTGGTATGTAACATTTTATTAATTCGTTTTACTTATTGGTGGGTCTTTTAGAATTCGCCCGTAGGTAAAGATTAACTTTTCAGTTTTAAAGTTCGAAACGATAGTGCCATCCATTATCATTTGTTTTGAAGAACGACGTAAACGTAAAAAGTGTGCATAAGTCTTTTTAGGATTTTTTGGCAGTAGATCGGAGAGTGTGAAGTTATGAGAGACACGTGTGCTCCTAATGGTAGAATATTGGGAAACCCCCATTTATTCCTGTATATTTTCTAATGTAAATTTATGGGGAAATCCCTGGTGTGGTCGTTAATTTTTCTGAGCCTTAAAAATGTGAGAAATATTGTCGGAGGGTTCAGATTTACGTTGTAAATGAATTATACTGCTTAGGGGAGGAAACTATTCCTATAGCGAGATTTAATTTCATGCGTTAGGTTGGAATTGGTATACAATAGACGCATCTTCTTTTAATTTCAGCGAGTCCCGGCAAGAATAGTGGGAAGCGTAAATTTGCCCATGTGCAAAATTACCCACGGCAACAGGACCTAGCTTAAGGGTCAGACCTATGGTCTCTGGCAGTGAAGTCCCTATGCTTCAGCTGGACCGAGGTTTATTTATCATACAGCCGAGAGCATCGCTATTATAGTCTCTAACAACGGCAGGTGGCCGGGAGACTGGTTTAATTTTTGTACAGCCTGAAATCAAGGCTGTGTTTTTTCCTCTAACTCCGGAGCGGGTTAAAAGAGGGAAGCTATTCAGCAGCAGAGAAGTTTTGTCTACAGTTAATCAAGTCCCTCATGCTTGATATCCGAACATCGTCATCACCAAAATCAGGAACAGGTGACAGGGTTACCATACCTAGGTCCTGATAGAAATCAAGAGAAGAGCGTAACGGAGACGCCGCATCATCAGCCCTCGAGTGTTAGAGAGACACTGAGCTCAAGAGAGAAAGATAGAGAAGGAGGGAGAAAATAGACAGGACCAGTAGGGTCTGTTCAGTATCCATTTGACGGATAGACATTGAGTCTGCGCTCGAATAAAACCAAGTCTATTATTTTAGCATTTCTTGTGGTGTAGTTATCGGCGCCTATCGCCTAACTAGTAAAAAGCTGTGTAGCCGTTCGTTGAGGAAGAGTCACCAGGACTAAGACAATAGAAATTTATTAGTGCTAGAGAGTGGAGGCTAAAAGTTGACAGCCCCACCAAATTAGATTTGGTTTAAAGCACTAACCATTTTTATTGTTCCTCAGCAGGGGGACAAGAAGAGTGAATGTGATTGAGGTTTTTTTGTTGTTGAGTGTCTCTCAATTTAATTGTTACTTGTTTTCCAGGCCGTGCAACAGTGCACGCTATCGACTGACTTGATGACGTAATATGCCATTTTATGTTTTTCTTGTATGTAAACAAATATATATACATATATTATTTACTGGATCAGCTTCTATTCTTTACTATACTTACTCTATGTTGTCTGTATAGTAGTGTTTGTGGTCGTATTTATACACCTTATCTCCTTGTATTTAAAGGAAGTCAGAGGAGGGCGAGACTATAGCCAGTCTAAAGTCACGAAGCGGCAAGGGGAGATTCAAATCCTGGTTCTATCCCTTGAGCCAATAGTCGCGTCTGTCCACAGGCATGTCATTTTCCATCTAAATTCTATTTTCTCAGACTTTCTCATACTAGGGTCTTGCTTTCATTCAGGCACACTCTATAAAATTAAAACCACTTCGTGACAATAAGCTAGTCTAAATCTTTCAAATTTTAGATACAACAAGGCATGCAAGTCTATATTTGTTATTTTATTAATGAACTCTCATGTGTTATTGTACAGACACCAGTTCTCTTTTTTGTGTGTGTTTTTTTTTACTGTTGAAGTGATGTCCTAAATGAAAAAAACCTGTACATTCTGTCCTTAGTTTCTGATTGGCAGAGTTATTTGAGAGCTTGCCTCTCGTGGCAAAGGTACCATGTTCCTGGTTTGAAACTTTGATAGTGTCATGTTTCAGTCTATCTGGATGTAAATGGTACCTGACTCTGGATCTTCAGCTATGTAAGACAAGTTCAAGATAGGAACTACTGATGATGAGTAACTGTAGCACCGATATAATGATTGCTGAACATCTACTTCAAAGGTGCCCAACATATGAGGAACAGAGAAAGCGCATATGGCCATCACCAGTACCATTCCTATAAAAAAACTACGGAGATATCAACAGCCTCAAGCTGACTACTGCTTTCTTTGAACATATTCAAGTTAACATCTGAGGATGAACGAATCAGAAAAAGAAGAATAGCTATGTAAAGCACAGATAGTGACGAATAGAACTGGTCACACCCGCCTCATAAGGTTGGATCTAGTATCTGAAACGGGACTGCCTTTCAAACTCTGTACAATAGAGGCTAAATCAATGAATCGTCCACTCTGTCAATGCACTACCATAAGTTCACACGTTTTTTTTCCTATCGTCACTCTGGAATTGCTTGTTCCCAGGTTGTTGTTACGTGCAGTCTTTGATATCTTACAATATAATACATTTGTATGCTTGTTATGTTCGCAAATGTTTTGGAAACAAAATAGATACTTTTAGTGCTTAAGGAAAAGTCATTATTGAGTTACTTCCCTTGAAAGGACTTTCGATCGAACTCCGCGGATGAATCCAGTTTTACTGCGATTTATTCTTTGTTTGGGTAGAAATAGGTTGTTCTTGCTTCAGTGTATCTATGGCCTGAATTTATGTGTATTGTTTGTCTGGGTAGGACGAGTCTGTCTTATATCTGAATATCTTTGCATGTCTAAGTCGAACTATATGGTCTTTTGTCGTTAGAAAAAGGTCAAAGGGCTGTTCGGCGGATGTGTCGCTAGAGAGGTGTGATTTGGCTTCGTCCTGATGGGGACTGTGTTTTTCTATGTCGGCTTGTCGCCGGAAAAAGTGATCTCAGTATTTATGGGGAAAGTGATAGTCGTCTAGACCTATCGTGTATGCTTTACCCCCGTGTTTATTCTTATTGCCAAGGAATGGCAGAATCATATTTCTGATACCAAGGTAACAAAAGATTCTCCTTATGAACTCTGGCTAAGCCACCGTTTTTCGATAGGCACGATTTGTACGTCTGAGAGAATATATTTAACTAGATGAAAACGACATTCATTCCTAGCAGCATTATATCTCGTATGATGAAATCAATTGTATTATGATAGAATCTACAGAGCAACGAGAACATTTAATGAATGATTAGCTTTGATTCAGTTGTATCCAAAACGTGAGTGACAGCTCACAGAGAAGCCATCTTGTATTCAAATATTTTATGACTTTCAAGAAGAGAAAAGGGATGTCCCGTATTATCGCTTGTTGAGTCCAGAGATCACTGCTACACATGAGAACCCAGTACCAGCGGTTCAATATGATTATATGAAAAATATGTGCTGAACATTATTCTAAAGAATCTTCGCTAGACGAGGTTAGGTCTAGAAGCCATCTTGACTGTTGTTTATAATCTAACGTGCTTTGTCAGTAAACTCTGATGATATATATATATATATATATATATATATATATATATATATATATATATATATATATATATATATATATATATATATATGGGCAATACTGAGTGCTTGTCTACTGACAATCCATTATGCTATTATTCTACATGAGTGCCCATGTATCATTGCAAGACCATTTATCCACTGTACCATGATGTATTATGCCAACCTGTGATTTGTCACTATTCGTGCTGTCGAGTGTGTACGTCCAATTAAACTGTAGCAAAGGTACACACTCGTTGGTGTCGATGACTTCCAGCCATACATGAGTGTGAGAAAAAGACCATTTGTCAACACCACGAACTCTTCTTATCATTCGCATATTATACTCACAATCTATGTCTACACACCACTGCGTAGGTCGAGTTGACATTCCATACTCAAACCACAAGCAACACAACAACACAGCATGTAGCTCTGGTGATGTTCTAGTGAGTTTAGACTTTATCAACTGTAATCAGAACACCATAGAGACTTTATCAGTTGTACTAGCATTTTCTACTACACGGTACCCTAAAGTTGCCTTATACACGTTACCTTAGCGTTTTCTCCCTGGCTTCCTAGCTCGGTGGTCCATGGTTCGATCCCCAGTTGAGGTGGGACTTTTTAGACGGCAACGGCTCTGGGGTTGACCCAGCTTCATGAATTGGGTACCAGAGCAACTCTGGGAAGGTTAAGGCGGCCGGCGTAATGCGGACCACATCACCCATTGTGTGCCGATGGTCAAGAAAATATGGGCCTAACACCATATTGCCAATATGCCTCAATGGGCGTGTAACGGGAACCTTTACCTTTTTTTTAGCGTTTTCTAATACACTTTACCCTAGCTTTTTCCAATACTCGTTACTTTAGCGTCGTCTAATACACATTACTATAGCGGTTTCTAACACACGTTACCCTAGCGTTTTCTAATACACGTTACCCTAGCGTTTTCTAATACACGTTACCTTAGCTTTTTCTAATATACGTTACCCTAACGTTTTCTAATACACGTTACCCTAACGTTTTCTAATACACGTTACCTTAGCTTTTTTTTAATACACGTTACCTGAGCGTTTTCTAATATACGTTTCCCTAGAGTTTTCTAATACACATTACCCTAAGTTTTCGAATACACTTTACCTTAGCGTTGACCAATATACATTACCCTAGCGTTTTCTAATACACGTTACCTTAGCGTTTTCTAATACACTACAAACATCATTGTATATCCTAACAGTATATTTTCGCCTATTTTATAAGTCACTGCCTACCCATGAGGAACTTTCATCACATAAGGCAACATATAGAAACGTAAAGAAATCAAGCACAAGACAAAAACAAGCTTCAACTGAAATGTCAAATCAATCGTTATTGTATGGCTGTGAAACATGGAGAACAAACTAAACAAACAATGAAGAAGCTATACATGTTCATAAATGGGTACCTGGGTAGAACAGGCGGTTAAAATTTTATGACAAGATGAATGATATGGAACTGATGGAACGAAACAGACAAATACAGTAGAATGAGAGGTAAAGAGACGCCGCTGCCATTGGATATAAAAATGTAGTCCCAAAGCAGATACTGACTTAGACACTGTTAGACATTTCGCCATCTTAGTACCGCCTTGTTCCATCAACACTTTTGGCCTAAATTGACCTGAGGTCATAAACTGACTTCATATATACTGTTCAAAAAAAGAAACGCATAGCTACTGAAGGCACACACATAGCCATAATTTTGACATTCAATAACTTTTTTAATTTAATGAGTTAATTGTTCAAATTGCACACAAGAATACCTTAGAGTTCAACCAATCAATTGACAGTTGTTTTGAGAGGTGACGAAGCCGAATAAAGCGATCCTCCGCTGCTGTTGTCACTCTGGGTCGTCCACTGCGATGCCGGTCTTCAACTGAGCCAGTGGCTTGGAATCGGTGCCAAAGTCGACTGATGGTACTCTGATGCACGTTTAGATGCCTGGCAAACTGACTTTGACTTTCGCCTGCATGCATTTCGGCCAATAGCAATGTTCCTAAAATTTATCGATAGAGACGCCATACATTTCTGCTTGAAAATGAACTGAATTTTTTTTTGTGTAGCGTTATCCTTTTATAGGGGTTCAGTTGCGTAGTCAGTGAATAGTGTTCACCCCAAATTTTGTTGCTTTCACGTGCGCGCAACATGAGCTGTGGTCAACAATTGCGTCAAAAACACTATTGACCACTGCGTTGTAACGATTACAAAAACGAACGCAATTCAGGTCAACACGTTTTTTTTTTTTTTTTTTTAATATGTAAAACTTTTGCCTCGTTTTGGCGAGGCGCGTCCCGTTCAACCTAGTCGATTATATTAGGGCGCATGTCCAAATATAAAAGACTCTTTGTACTAGGTCAACACGTGCATTTGACACTGTAAAGAACATTTGAGGCTAGTTTTTATATACCCTAGCACCAAATTTTACTTACAAACTCATAAAAACGCGCCCTCGGATAGCTATGCGTTTCTTTTTTTGTACAGTGTAGTTAATCTATCTTCATACACAATATCATACAGTTGCCAGTTTGGATCATCACGCAAAATTTCATTTTAATATGATATATCTTTCTTTTTGATATATCTTTCTTTTTGATATATCTATCTTTTTGATATATCTTTCTTTTTGATATATCTTTCTTTTTTTACATATCTTTCTTTTTAACTAGAAACGGGAAAAAATTTGAACTAGTGTTTCTGACAAGTTGAAGTGGGGATGGAATAAGGCAGCACTAAGGGCAGGGCCGTCTTAGCAGCATTGTAGGCCCTGGGCAACGCAATGCACTGGGCTCCCTACCAGCCCTACCCACCCACGGGAATAAAAATGTAAAATATCAATAAAATTAAACCTATATATTTATAATTGAATGGTACTTTCAACAAAAATTTCGTCAACTTACCCACGTCATGTTTGATTTGAATCCCAGGCCTATCCAGCGAGAGATCGAGTAATTATCCACTCTGCCATGAGATGTCTTATGAACCATATTCCAGCATGGGGACCTCTAGAATCGTGGGGCCCCTGGGCACAGCCCAATGTGCCCATGCTTTAAGGCGGCACTGACTAAGGGGACGACTTCATTATACCAGGTCCTGCATCAAGACGTGGGGTGACCATTTCCCTTTCTCGCTGCCTTTTGCTTCTCTAACTCAAGAGCAAAGTTAGGTATCGATTTACAGCTGGGTAAACTGAAGTGTGTCCATACCATGAATCGAACCGGGTACCTTTGCCGCGAGAGAAAAGTGCTTTAACCGCTCTGTCAGTTACACGCTATGCCGTTGAAAAGAACACATATTGAGAAAACCAGCTGCTAACATTACAAACCAGTCCTTGTTCAGCGATTCTTAGAGTAAGAGAAATAGATGGTGATTAAAAACATATGGAGAAAAGAACTGAAAACGGACATGGAAGGGACAAAGAAACCTTGAACGGATGGACAGGAAGGAGAGCTTGGTATGTTTTTGTTGAGGATAGCCGACTGCGCATGCGTGACCGCTACTATTTTTAGACTGCTTAGTTACTCTGTGGTCTTTTTTTTGTTTACATGCATTTCAAGGCTCTTGCAATTTATTCTTTCTCTGTTCGTTCTAAGCGTGTTTTTGCACACTTTGCTACAGAGGACCTGTGCTCTACGGGGAGCTGAAAGGTATTGGTAGATTGATCGATTAATTGATTGATTGTCCGATTGACTGATTGGCTGATTGTTTGATTGCCTGACAGATTGATTGACTGACTGAAATACTGATTGATTGAAACTGAAACGTCTGATTGTATGATTTATTCTTTGACTGATTGATTGAATTGATTGATTTATTGACTGTCCATCTTAACAGTATTGTCTCATATCTTTCATACGTCACTGTCCGTTCCAACAGAATGTTCTCACATATTACATGTCCCTGTGACTATCATGAGTGCCTTGTGCATACAACCTTCTTGTCAGAGCTCAATACTATCATGAGTGCCATGTGCATATAACCTTCTTGTCAGAGCTCAATACTATCAAGAGTGCCATGTGCATACAACCGTCTTGTCAGAGCTCAATACTAGCATGAGTGCCCTGTGCATACAACCTTCTTGTCAGAGCTCAATACTATCATGAGTGCCGTGTGCATACAACCTTCTTGTCAGAGCTCAATACTATCATGAGTGCCATGTGCATACAACCTTCTTGTCAGAGTTCAATACTATCATGAGTGCCCCCTGCATACAACCTTCTTGTCAGAGCTCAATACTATCATGAGTGCCCTGTGCATACAACCTTCTTGTCAGAGCTCAATACTATCATGAGTGCCGTGTGCATACAACCTTCTTGTCAGAGCTCAATACTATCATGAGTGCCCCCTGCATACAACCTTCTTGTCAGAGCTCAATACTATCATTCCTGTTCGCTCCTTATGGAGCACGGAGTACCCTTGCAGCTGGTCCCCTCCGTTATAGGAAGCGTGCACCAATCATTTATTTTCTCTTGCAGCGATTGTTTCTGCAGCAATATGTTTTACGTAACGGGGATGCCAGCTTCATGCACCAACTAATCTTAGTCGCCTTGTACGACATGCTAGAGGAAGAAGTAGTCCTATACTTCCTTTGTCTCATCAGAGACCCCCGCGAACGGCACGGGGAAAGAGCTCAATACATTACTACAGAACTGGGGAACCGCCCATGTGTAATGGTTACCACACTGCGCTGGCGATCGGCTGATAAAGGTTCGAGCCCTGGCGAGAACATTTGAAGGATTGTCGTCGACTGAGACTTGGACTGGATTAATTCGAGCCCTGGCGAAGACATTTCAAGGAGTGTCTGTCACCGTTCGCTTTGCTAGGAGCATTATAAAATGCTCAAGCAGGAATTATAAGCGGTGATTTGGTTTTGGTTAAGAGGGAAGGTATGAAAAAATGGTTTAAGAAATAAGAATAGATTTGAATAAAGACTATTTGTCTTGCTAAAAGGGAAATAAGATGAGTGAAATCATGCTTTGATCAAAGGGAGAAGACTCTAATTATTAAAGTCAGGGGAGGAAAGTGCTTAATTACACATAAGTAGATTTGGTGAGTTGGTAATTATGGTTTAGAAAATGTACATATAAGAATTGTATAGCAAGCTTTAGAGAAGACAATATAAGGTTAAGTCAAAATATGCAAAGGGAGACAATGGTTAATTACCTTCCTTATATGATTAAGTGAGTTGAGAAAAAAAATATGCACGTGAAAAGTTTACTAGGACAACGGATGACACTTTACTGAGTTGTTTACACAGCGGATAAGTGTGAACATTTTTCAGCTGAGCGAAGAATAGGAGGAACCAATGAATTTACAGTAAACAAGGACAGATGAGCTAGTAATGATTTTATAGAGGAGAACACACTTAGACACGCTGTGGAGCGGTCACATTTTTCGGAGGAAGCAGTCCTGGTTAAGGACGTAGAGTGGCGGGAATGTGTTTTCTGCCAGGCTCAAGTTACATTTCTGTGAGAAACAGAATGAATACTTCTGAAGAGTCCTATAGACCTAGTTAGAGTAGTAGAATCTATTCACTTATGAAAGACAGAACTGTGTTTAAAATATAAGTTTAGTGATAAGGGGTGATAGTAAGAAAAATGAGTGTTGTGAGGATTCGGTGCAACCAAAGTAAGTAGGTCCTTTGACTCATAACTTTTGATAGACATTGAATAGAATTATTTCAGAAGTTGAAATAAGGTATTACAAGGTTAACGACGCTTACAACTAAGTGAGCGCAGAATAAGGAGAAACGAAGCTGAAGCTACAAAATTGACTATGATGTGAATAAACTGAGACTAAGTCAGCAGCTGAGAAGTTTTACAGAAGAACATGGATTTAATAGCCGTGTTGGGCTATTGTATAATGAATTTTGCAACATCAACTGCTACAAGTAAGATGAGTAAGCAATTGAAGTTTGATTGTATTTACAGGATGAAACATGAGCTCTCTAGCAGGTATAAGTATGAGAATACCGCAACAGGTGTACCCAATGTATTAATTTGCATATATGAGTTTTAAGATGATGGTATTTGAGTAAATTGAGTCAAATCTGACAGGATTAGTAGATGAAGGAAACCAACTCAGGAAAGAGTTGATGAAAGGCTTGGGAAAAACCAGAATAAATATAAAAACCTCAAGGGAAGAAAATAGGTATAAACCATATCTGTTGGTGTTCTCAGGTAGAAAGCTATATATATATATATATATATATATATATATATATATATATATATATATATATATATATATATATATATATATATATATATATATATATATATATATATATATATATATATATACTCAGGAGGAATGGGATCTACAAGAGATAGTTAGGAAATGTTTGTACCTGGAATTAGTACCACATGCCTCTGTTATGATGAACTTATATGATGTAATAAACTGTTTGTTTTGATGGAACGTTGCTCAAGTTGGGTTCAGTCTCTAAAAGGTTGTTGAGTGCTAGAGTAAACAAGATACTGGACATAAAGAAACTAACTACTATACGAAGCTGTCACTTAAGTAACATCATAAGAAGGGATGGAACGAGTTTAGGTTGGAAGTTTTGAGAGAATATCATCCAGGAATCAATAACTCTGGCGGTGAGGGCCAGTATTAAGATATACTCTTACTTGGAAGATAGGTCAATGGATCAAATTGACAAATAGAAGGTAGACAACTAGGCCTGCCCCAGTCACCTAGTTTACTATAATAAGAAGAGATAGCACTGTCACATTTAGTTTAATTGGTATCGTGACCAGTCCCAAGACATATAAAGGGACCACTGGGACACATATAGTTTAATTGGTGCCTTCTTGGACCAGTCTTTAGAACACCCAGTCCAGCGGTGAAATTTAGTTTAATTGGTGCCGCAACCAGTCCTAGGACATATACAGGGCACAAGGTCACATAATATCATTAATTGGCACTGTCACATAGTTTAATTGGCGCCGTGACCAACCCTTCTTAAAGTGACATGGCTACATCACAAGGAGAGATGGAATACCAACAACAACAACAACAACAACATTCCATATTGGTTCCACCACCTGTGGAGCAAGAACCAACAATGGCCGCTCTAAAGAGCATTACTGAAACACTATATAATGTTGACTTATATGCAAAATATAATCAGATTAGATCAGTGATAACCCCATTTAAAGGAGACTCGAAAGAATTTAGGAAATGGATGAAGGATGCAGACAGGTTTGCCACTATGATAAATGCAAGCACAGATATGGAACGGAAGAAGATACTATATTTTTCGTCTGACGCTCTTGTTACGGATTTCTTAAGGAGACGTGATAATACATATCCAAGTGAGACATATGAGTCATTGAAGAAAGAGCTAACGAAACGCTATAGTGATATTACAAATACGGAAAATGCATGGTCATTACTTCGTCGCATCAAACAACAACGCAACGAGCCTATACAATCCTATGCAGAGAAATTATTAAATTTAGCGGAGGAGGCATTCCTGAATGGATTGACAGCATCAGCGGACCTTGAGAAACATCTGGTAGCAATTTTTATTGACGGACTGTTGGGCAGTAGTACAAAACTCCATATGATTCGTAAGGATCCCAATACAATGAATGAGGCGATACAGATAGCGATTACAGAAGAAAATGTCCAAACGAGGTTTAATCAATGTATCGAACAAGAACCAACAGTCGAGGCACAGACAGAACATGAGCCGATGGAGATTGGACATTCCCGTTCTCGTTGGCGTCGCCCAAGCCGGACGGAAAACCAGAAACAGGTGAACACAAGCTATCCTCGACATTTTCATGGGCAGCAGAGTATACAGCAGGTGAATATTCCCACTTGTTTTAGTTGCGGTTGTAGAGGACACATAGCCCCTGCGTGCCGACAACAACATCCTCGCTGGCACCAGCAGAATTATAATGGTCCACAACAGAGTAGTTATGATAGTACGCGAGGACATAACCAAAACTTTAGAGGAGCGTATACACCATCACATTTCAGAGCCAGACAAGCACGAAAGTATAACCAGGAAAATGGAACGGTCAATCACTAATTAGGACCGTTAGTGATAACCGTAAAGTAAATGAAGACAGCTTCCTTCATCGAAGGTCCAAAAACATAAATAATAATAACATGGTGTTACATCAAAAACATTTTCAGCAAGAGACACCGCAGCAACTAATTCATTCCATAAATATTACTCCAGATCCTAGCTCATGCCTGATCAAGATCCATGACAAAAATTATCGCGCACTTGTGGACACTGGCGCTTCAGTAAGTTTGATTAGAGAGCAGCTGTACAAGCAGATCAAACACTTGGTAACTTTCAGACCTTCAAAAACGTTTATGGCATCAGTAACGGGACAATCTCTGAAGTCTTGTGGTACAGCATACATCAAATTCCACATAGGACAACAACTGATCACACATCCTTTTATTATTACACGTGGGATGTCCAGAAATTTTATTCTAGGCAGAGATTTTCTTACCGCTCACAATGCTAGGATATATTTTGACCTCAACAAGATCAATATTAATGGGGAGTACATACAACTACAAGACGATATACACATAGCATCTTTGGTGCGGTTGACGATTCCAGTCACAGTACAGCCTAACACACTTGTGATAGCTAGAGGACGAGTCAAGAGCTCTAATTATATCAAGAAAGGACAGTCAGTACAAATTGAACCTTTGAAAAATGAGGATATAAATGATGAACCCCTCATGTTTGTTACTGAAGGTATAGCACAAGTTTCAGCCTCACGTGACTTCCCTGTAATGATTATAAACACGTCAGGACAGGCTACAACGATACACAGAGGTACTATAGTTGCCAAAGTACAAAGATCGTCTTTGAATACCACCAAGAATGGGAAAACACCTGAAGTTAGTTGCAATCAAAATCAGCACACCCTTATGTCACGCACATGGCAAAATAATACCTTAGGTTACCCTTCCGACGCTAACAGAAACTTTTGTCGGCAGAGCACAGAGGTCAACCAACTCAATAACAGATATGGAGGCAGGAGTGATACACGAACAATAAGGGAGAAGAGTCAATTAAAAAGAGTGGATAGAGGTGCAATTGGAGACCAGTGGAAGAATGAAAAACAGAGAGATCAACAAACACTACATAGAAATAGGAGGAATGGCACATTGTATAAAAAACCTAGCAGAGAAGAACCTGAACACATACATGCAAATGCGAAGGAAGACGAATATTATAGTTATCTACGAAAAGTGAATCAAGTGATACAAAGAAAAACACAGGATGGTATATACAGAGGAACAGATGGTAGAAAAGGTCAAGCTACTTATGTTAATCTTGTTACTCACCATGCACTACCAACCTCAACAAAGCCCTTTGAAAATACTCGTGGTCAACGACAAAATAACAATCATATTGGTAATACAGAGGAAGAGCATACTCCAAGGCGGAAACCCTATATGAGATACTCGAATAAACCACTGTATCAGAGGTACCAGTTTAGATGTGCAAGTCCCTTTGAATATAGTCGTAGTAAACGACAGAAAGGAGGCACTGTATATAATGAGGAGAAAGAGCATACTCCATGGCAGAGACCCAATGGAAAATATGTAAGTCAATCAAAGTCGCAGAGAACAAAGTCCAGATGTTTCAGACCTTTTAATTATCCTAAAACAGAACAAGAAAGAACAAATTTCCACAGAGATGAAGAACATAGTACATATGTTAAAATACCTTGGACAGATAATGAGTCTCATAGACAGAGTGACCCACCAGATCGGTTGGCACAGCTTTTAGCCACGTTGAAAGTAGATGATCAAAACAAGTCCAAACTCACTACGTTTGTTACTAAACACCAGGACGTGTTTGCATTAACAGATATGGAGTTAGGTAGAACTAATACAGTATATATGGACATTCAAACTACAACAGAAGAACCCATTAGTTTGAAACCATACCACACTGCATTAAAAAACAGGCAAATAGTAGAGAAAGCTATAAATGACATGTTGAATGCAGGAGTCATAGAGAGATCGAGATCAGCATGGTCGTCACCAATAGTGATTGTCTCCAAGAAAGACGGAACGAGTAGATTCTGTTGTGATTATCGAGCGTTAAACAGAATTACAAAAACGATTTCGTATCCATTGCCACGGATAGATGATATTTTGACAACACTTGGACACTCCACACATTTCACTACATTGGATGCACGCTCAGGATTTTGGTGCATTCCTATGACACCAGCAGCGAAAGAAAAGTCAACGTTTTGTACACACATGGGTAGTTACAAATGGAACGTTATGCCTTTTGGGTTGAAAGGAAGTCCCGCGACATATATGGCGTTGATGGATGAAGTTCTACAAGGAATGCATTCTTTCGCATTAGCTTATATTGATGATGTATTGATTCACACATCAGGTACTGTGGATGACCACCTATACAAGGTTGAACAAGTTTTTGATCGCCTACGATATCACCAGGTTAAACTCAAACTAAGTAAATGCGAGTTCCTAAAGACGGAAACTAAATACTTAGGGTTTATAGTGAATAAAGAAGGTATTCGCCCTGATACAGATAAAGTGGAAGCAATAAGGAACATGCCCGCTCCCACAACAGTGAAGCAGGTACGAGCGTATATTGGTTGTTGCGGATACTACAGACGTGACGTCGTTAATTTCTCCAAGGCTGCTGAACCACTCATTGCACTTACCAAGAAATATTCAAGATTTAGGTGGACAAAAGAATGCCAAGAATCCTTTGATTATCTTAAGGAAGCACTTACAAAGATACCACTGCTTGCACATCCGGATATATCCCGTCCAATGATCTTGTATACAGATGCTTCAGATACAGCAATAGGTGCTTGCTTAGTCCAAATCAGGGAAGAGAATGAGACACCCATTATACCAGAAATCCCTAATGACATGCCTATAGCATTCGTGTCACACGCTCTCTCTAAAACTCAGAAACGATGGTCGACAACGGAGAAGGAAGCGTTTGCTATACATTACGCGATACAAAAACTTGATTTTTATATCAGAGGTACTAAACTCACTATCAGAACAGACCATCAACCATTAGTGAATTGGCTTACTAAGACGCAGGAGCAGCCAAAAAAAGTTACAAACATGGTCTATGAACCTACAATCATATGATACAAAAATTGAATACATTCCCGGTATTCAAAACACGTGTGCAGACCTCCTTTCGCGAACGCCACAACCTAGTACTATACTGGAAGATGATCTAATGGCGTCTACAGATATCAACGACAACGCAAAGGAAATTAACATTATAAATTCCAACAGAGTGGATGATGGAAACACCACTACCATAACAGATAATGGCACGCAGCAAACAACAGATGTAGATACACTTGATGTATATACTGAGCAGAGAAAAGATCCCGAAATTCTTAAGATCATCAAACAAGTGCAAACGAAACCTACGTCGCTTAAACGGTTTATAATCTTGCCCAATGATCAACTACTATATCATATTGATGAGAAACAAGAGGGGAGATTACAGAAAGTAATTCCACAATCAGTAATACCCCAACTACTAGAGCAGTTTCATGATAATAATGGACATGTAGGGAGAGATAAAACCATTGATATAATCAAGAAAAGATACTATTGGAAGTCTATGTACAAAGATATAATGGAATATGTTGGTACTTGTAGGGTATGCAGAATCAGAAATATGAGACCAACTAAAGTTCCTTTACAGGAAATGAAATCATCTCATTTTCCTATGGAAGTTATAAGTATGGACATTTCTGGTCCATATCCTGTTACGCAATCTGGAAATGCATACCTTTTACATATTGTTGATCAATATTCAGTATGGCCTGAAACTTATCCTCTTAAGAATATAACGTCAGCGACAGTGACAGAGTTTTTTCTACAAGAATTCTTAACAAGACATGGTTGTCCTAAAAGAATCATCACGGACAATGGAAAGCAATTTGTAGGCAACCCTTTTAAGAAGACACTTCGGACTTTGAATATTCAGCATACGACTAGCACTTTTTATAGACCGCAGGCAAACGGACGAAATGAGAGAATGCATGCTACATTGCACGATATCCTTGCTAAATATATACAAGGCAATGCTCAATATTGGGATGTATATATCAATCAAGCTCTTGAAGCGATAAGAGTAAACATACACGAGACGACAGGACTATCTCCGTTCTACATGCTATATGGACGTGAGCCTATGTTCCCACTAGATAATCTTTTACAACCCCAAAAGAAATATCAAGGTGAAGATCCTATAGAAGTTATACTACAAGAAAAACACAGAGCACATCAGATAGCAAACAGTAATGCACAGAAAGCCTTCAAGAAATGGCAGAAGCAGCATGACAAAAGAGCGAAGTTAGAGAAGTTCAAAGTCGGAGATAAAGTATATTACAAGAAGAACGTTAGAGATAATAAGTTGGATGCACGATGGCTTGATGGATATAAAATAGTAGAACAGACAACACCCGCCAATTACAGACTATGGCATGAGGAAAAGAACATAACCGTCAAAGCACACGCATCACAGATGAAAAAAGACGATCATCGCTCTACAGCTCCGCCAGCCTTATGCAGTAGCAGACCAATACGAAAAGTCACGTTGAGTTATTATGATTCCACAGAGACATTAAGTACTTCACGTGAAGAAAACGACATTGATGTTGAGCAGAACATTAGCCTACAACAACGTAACACTTCAGGTCAACTCCAAGATGCTGTACATCGATTAGTCCGCTGCAGAGAAGACTCAGAAGATGAAGATGACATTCCACCAGCGGAATTGAGAGAAAGATTAATATACAGAGACAATCGTCTACACGGGAGAGATAGTAATACGCCACTATCGACACAAGACGAAGAACCTCATGCGTCCATATCAAGTCAAACATACTATAGTAGTCAGGGACTACAACCGTCAACTCCCAGTCAACACCAGTCTACACATTCTACTTGGGATAGCAAAGATGACAGACCTCTGAAATCAGCAACGAGAAACATAGCCCCCCCACGGTAGCAACTTTACAGAAGAACATGGTAGTCAGGGACTACAACCGTCAACCTCCAGTAGACACCAGCTTACATACTCTAGCTCGGATAGCGATGACGAACAGTCTTTACAAGTGACGAAAAGTAACATTACTCACCATACCCAGAGTCCTACAGCGAAGCACATAAATAGTAACAAGAATGTCATTAATACGCCTTCGGCACAGGTGGAATCTGAACTTGACGTAACAGAACGAGAAGACAGCGACATAGAGTGTATGGATGATACAACCAGCACCGAAATACGCATAGCTACCAAACGCCCTTACCAACCTTCGTCACTAGACTCACCACCAAGAGCGAAATTGCTACGATTACCGCAAGAACATCTACGAACAAGATTCAAAAGAAATCATCGCCAAGTACATAAACCTTCACTAGGTTTCCAACAAAATATAAATATTTGTTCGCCCCCCACCTCCTGCAGAGCGACAATAAACACGACATCGCAATGCATATCAGCTTCGTCACAGTATGACAGTCGCCTCTCCAGCAGAGAGATTACACTGTTGGAACTCGCAAAACAGATCTCCAACTTAGTGTAGTCGTCATAAAGCATTAACCCAGCTATAGTGTTTAATTCGGTACTCTAACCAACATAGTACCTAAAGTTAAGTTAATTAATTGAGTCACACTGTGTTTAGCTTAAGTTGATATTCATATACTGGAGCACGCTTAGACACTTACAGTACTCACTAACTTCTTTAAAGAGAGTCGAGTTGACAAACTAGATTACACATAGTCTTAAGAGTGTGACAAAGTAGATCAAAGCCTTAAGAATGTGACAAAGTGAATTAAAAACATAGTCTTAAGAATGTGACAAAGTAGAGTGAATACATAGAAGTTCATCATTGTGACACAGTAGAGTACACACATATAATCTTATGAATGTGACAAACTAGAATAACTACATATAGTTTTAGGAAACTTAACAGTGTTCTTCCCAAGGTACAAGATGCAGCATACCAGATGATCAACACTGACATTGGTTAAAATATGTATAGTACATTAAATGCATGTTAATTATTATAATGTACCTATTTCAGGCATAAAAGTATTCAGGACCAGAGAAAAAAAAAGAGAAAAGAGAAAAGGAAAGAAGAAGGGAAGTGATCCAGACTCAGTCAAGTGGAGTTTTACTCATGGACATAGGCAAATATTGCACTGAGGATGAACGTCCCCACTTTTTACTGCACTGGTTGTACAGAGATAACAGAAAAAAAACCACTTGGTTGCAGTATTGGTATTATGGGTACTGCTTACTTAAGAGATGATGGTAATGACAGTTATAGGGTCATGACTATATTACTTTTACATCCTAAGGTTAGATATTTTGTTAACCCTGACGTACTACTGCATGTATATATAGGTTTAGACAGAGTTAAGGATTTGACTGATGCATCCAAGACTAGAATCAGTCGGGCACATCAACTCTGACATAGTGACATCTTTCACTATCACATTAGGATATTTACTGATACACCACTAATTAGTTATTTCTGCTTATCTGTCTCGTATAATGGATAAATTACATTAACAGCAGATATTTCAAGACATATAAAGGTACTGACAAACCTCTGTGTCCAGAGGCAGTGACCATGTCGAAAAATAGGAACATGTATATATATATATATATAGATAATAAGTGCAGAGCCATGATTTATTTTTTTGTTGAGTATTGATGGTATGCCTCAAGCTAAGGTTCAGCAATGAGGTAGCGTTACATTTTGCTTCAAAATATTTTTTTGGGGAAATTTTTTTAACATGTAGACTTTGAATATGTATACAGGCGCGGTGATAATGGTATGTTAAAGAATAGAATGGGATTGCTAGATGATGGAACACAAATGTCTCCCTATGGGATACATTTGTATGGCGCCGGGTTGTATGTCACCGTTCACTTTGCTAGGAGCATTATAAAATGCTCAAGCAGGAATTATAAGCGGTGATTTGGTTTTGGTTAAGAGGGAAGGTATGAAAAAATGGTTTAAGAAATAAGAATAGATTTGAATAAAGACTATTTGTCTTGCTAAAAGGGAAATAAGATGAGTGAAATCATGCTTTGATCAAAGGGAGAAGACTCTAATTATTAAAGTCAGGGGAGGAAAGTGCTTAATTACACATAAGTAGATTTGGTGAGTTGGTAATTATGGTTTAGAAAATGTACATATAAGAATTGTATAGCAAGCTTTAGAGAAGACAATATAAGGTTAAGTCAAAATATGCAAAGGGAGACAATGGTTAATTACCTCCTTTATATGATTAAGTGAGTTGAGAAAAAAAATATGCACGTGAAAAGTTTACCAGGACATCGGATGACACTTCACTGAGTTGTTTACACAGCGGATAAGCGTGAACATTTTTTAGCTGAGCGAAGAATAGGAGGAACCAATGAATTTACAGTAAACAAGGACAGATGAGCTAGTAATGATTTTATAGAGGAGAACACACTTAGGCACGCTGTGGAGTGGTCGCATTTTTCGGAGGAAGCAGTATTGGTTAAGGACGTAGAGTGGCAGGAATGTGTTTTCTGCCAGGCTCAAGTTACATTTCTGTGAGAAACAGAATGAATACTTCTGAAGAATCCTATAGACCTAGTTAGAGTAGTAGAATCTATTCACTTATGAAAGACAGAACTGTGTTTAAAATATAAGTTTAGTGATAAGGGGTGATAGTAAGAAAAATGAGTGTTGTGAGGATTCGGTGCAACCAAAGTAAGTAGGTCCTTTGACTCATAACTTTTGATAAACATTGAATAGAATTATTTCAGAAGTTGAAATAAGGTATTACAAGGTTAACGACGCTTACAACTAAGTGAGCGCAGAATAAGGAGAAACGAAGCTGAAGCTACAAAATTGACTATGATGTGAATAAACTGAGACTAAGTCAGCAGCTGAGAAGTTTTACAGAAGAACATGGATTTAATAGCCGTGTTGGGCTATTGTATAATGAATTTTGCAACATCAACTGCTACAAGTAAGATGAGTAAGCAATTGAAGTTTGATTGTATTTACAGGATGAAACATGAGCTCTCTAGCAGGTATAAGTATGAGAATACCGCAACAGGTGTACCCAATGTATTAATTTGCATATATGAGTTTTAAGATGATGGTATTTGAGTAAATTGAGTCAAATCTGACAGGATTAGTAGATGAAGGAAACCAACTCAGGAAAGAGTTGATGAAAGGCTTGGGAAAAGCCAGAAAAATATAAAAACCTTAAGGGAAGAAAATAGGTATAAACCATATCTGTTGGTGTTCTCAGGTAGAGAGCTATATATATATATATATATATATATATATATATATATATATATATATATATATATATATATATATATATATATATATATATATATATATATATATATATATATATATATATATATATATATATATATATATATATATATATATACAGTAGAACTCCATTTATCCGAACCCCAATTATCCGAACATCCAATTATCCGAACACTTTTTCCAGAAAAAAAAAATCAGATGCCACAGTCACGTTAGACTAAAATTCTTAATCTTTTGATGCGGCAAACTTCAAATGTGTGCGAACAATTTGTAGAGAATGGGATGGCTAATGGTCGGTCGCTTACGTACAGGAAGTCAGTTAGATCATAAAGTCAGTTAATATCTGGTTTAAAAATACAGTGTACGTGTGCGTTCTAGGTAGAACACTGGCTAAACAGACAGTTCAACTTAAAATAATTGTGTCTGCTACTACAGCAGAATAATTTTGGCGTACAAGTATTTCTCTGTGCGATATGGCATCTTCCAGTAGGCCTAAAGCATATAAAAGGAACCGCAATGTTTTGTCAATTGAAACGAAAACAGAATTTATCAAGAGACTAGGACAAGGTGAAACTGTGTCTTCACTTGCGAGGATTCTCAATGTTGGGAAAGCTACCGTCTCTGACATTAAAAGTAACAAGGATAAAATTATGAGTTTTGCATCGAAATTTGATAGTGAAAATGGGTCGAAGAAACGTAAAACCATGAGAAATGCGAAAGATGTGAAATTGGAAGAGGCTTTGTATATATGGTTTGTGCAAAGAAGAAGCAAAGGGGAACCTATCTCTGGTTCTCTGTTGTGTGAAAAGGCACTTCAGTTCAACAATCAACTTGACGGTCCTCCTGACTTTAAGGCTAGCCAGGAATGGTTAAGAAACTTTAAATCTCGTCATGGCATACGAGAATTGGAGATTCAAGGGGAATCTTTATCTAGCGATGCAACTGCCGCTAAAAATTTTATAGAAACATTCTTGGCTTTTTTGGAAGAAGAAGGTTATTCACTCGAGGATGATGTGTATAATGCCGATGAGACTGGCTTATACTGGAAATCATTGCCTCAAAAATCACTTGCATCTCAGCGCGAAGCAGCTGCCCCTGGGTTTAAAAAGTGCAAAGAGAGAGTAACAATTTTGGTAGCCGCGAATGCCAGTGGAAGTCATCGTTTACCGGTGCTAATGATCGGCAAAGCCAAAAAACCCACGTTGTTTAAAGAATGTGACATGTCTCCCATTGTGTTACAAAGCACAGAAGAGTGCTTGGATGAATAGTGAAATATTTCTTGATTGGTATACAAATCAGTTCATCCCAAATGTGAAGAGGTTGGGAGAACAAGAAAAGAAAACTGGAAAAGTAATTCTTCTACTGGACAATGCACCATCTCATCCAGAGACGGATACATTGAATGCAGTTGATGCAAATTTTAAAGTAATTTTTCTGCCTCCCAATGTAACAGCACTGATTCAACCAATGGATCAGGGTGTTATAGCAAAGCTTAAAAAGATGTACAAGAAGGAAGTCCTGCGTCGTTTATTGTTGGCTGAAGATGAAGAAAGTGTGGTGGCGTTTTCCAAAAAGCTTAATCTCAAAGACTGCTGCTATATGTTAGCTGATGCTTGGACCACCCTGTCACAAGATAATCTCAACAAGGCTTGGAGTAGATTGCTTGGGAAAAAAGGAGGAAATGAAACTACTGCAGTGGACACAAATGATGATTGTATAAATGAAGTTGTGGAACTGTTTCAAACAATGCCCGGATTTTCGGACTGTGACAAAGATGATGCACACATGTGGCTAGAAGATGATAATGATTCTGGTTTTCAGTTTTTGAATGACGAAGAAATTTTGTCTTTTGTGCAAGAAGAAAACCAAATACATGTAGTGACCGATGATGAAGACACCTCAGAAGTACATGATGTACTTGTAGATTATGAAGAAAAACCAAAACGTCGACCAAGTCCTGAAGAGGCCTTTATAGCACTAGAAACTGCGATGGCTTGGTACGAGCAAGAAGATGACAGCTGTCCTACACAGCTTCTGCTGTTGAAGAGAATTCGGGACTTAGCAGCCAAAAGGAGACTATCCAGTTTGGTGCAAAAGAGGATTCCTCATTATTTTAAATAGTGGGCTACATCTGTGCAAGTACATATATACGTAAGTTGCGCCTGGTTTTGAATCGTTTGTAATGTTATTTTGAAAACATTTCTCTTTCTTAACAAAAATAATTAATACAAGAAGTACATGCACTGCAGTGTAATAAAAGATTTTGGTGATACAGTGATCTAATACAGTGTGGGTATTATTATTACAGTACAAGTAAATATGTTTTATAGTGTATTTTCCTTGTGATGGTTAATTATTTTTAGAAATATGTGTACATGTACTCGATACATTATGTAATCCAATCATCCGAACATTTGATTATCCGAACGATGCTCGGTTCCATGGGGTTCGGATAAATGGAGTTCTACTGTATATATATATATATATATATATATATATATATATATATATATATATATATATATATATATATATATATATATATATACACACAGGTACATGGATATATACCCAGGAGGAATGGGATCTACAAGAGATAGTTAGGAAATGTTTGTACCTGGAATTAGTACCACATGCCTCTGTTATGATGAACTTATATGATGTAAATAAACTGTTTGTTTTGATGGAACGTTGCTCAAGTTGGGTTCAGTCTCTAAAAGGTTGTTGAGTGCTAGAGTAAACAAGATACTGGACATAAAGAAACTAACTACTATACGAAGCTGTCACTTAAGTAACATCATAAGAAGGGATGGAACGAGTTTAGGTTGGAAGTTTTGAGAGAATATCATCCAGGAATCAATAACTCTGGCGGTGAGGGCCAGTATTAAGATATACTCTTACTTGGAAGATAGGTCAATGGATCAAATTGACAAATAGAAGGTAACACCTGTCATTGTTCAGGGAAAAAAGGGATACTCACGTAAAATCAGTCTCAGGTTAGACATAACAGGAGATTTCGCCTCGAGTAATAGTGGGCGTACAAAAAAAATAAAAATAAAAAAAGAACTACAGAACTGCTTTTTAACCAATTTACTTGTGCCACTCCACCATGCTCTGAGGATACAATGAAAAAAACAATTAGAACGACTGCACCGTCAGATTTGTGGCACGATATGACTTCTATAAGGTCAACTGTCAACCTCATCATGTCATAGAAATCCTTACGAAAACCACTTCAAAAACACACGAATGCATAGCTGCAAACTTCTTGCAAAAAGGGGGGAGGAGGCAGCTCTAATGGTTACTTAGGGTTCATGGCAATGTAACACGAAAAATGAAGATAATTATGTATTTGCTTTTTATCACTAAATTCTTCATTACCGACTCTCGCCAGCCACAAAATTTTCCAGAAACCCTGTGAAGATCTGTTAGTGGATCCGTATTTTTTGTTATGATATTCTCTTGCCTCGATATTTCTATTTTACACCACTACATCGTTAAAATGCGTTTTCTAAATACCAATGTTTAGAAATAGTCGGTGATCGCACCACATTTTAATTGTTTTTTTGTGCCAAAGAATCTGTTTGCTAGCTTTCTTACTCTCATCAAATATCAAAACAAGTGGATTGTTAGCGAGAATGTATATATAGTCCAAACAAATCCAAGCTTTGCGTGGCGCCAAGAATATTATAGTCCAATTAATAAAGAAAACTGCCATCGTCAAAATTTAAGCATATTTTTATGAAATCTTTTTTTTGTTAATTCCTTCGCAAACTCTTCGACGTAAACAAAACTATGTTCCTGGGAATAAGTCAGCTGTAAGCTCTTTTAACATGTTTGTTTTGTATATTTAAACAACAAATTATTCTGGCATAATTGCGATAAAGATGGTAATTTAAAACTGGCATGGGATACCAGCGTAAGGGATGGAAAATGCGATGCAATGTCGTATACGGTGATCGCTGTAGAAAGGATCGAGGGGAAAATGTGGTATCATGTTCAGGGCCGGTGTAAGAGGTAGGAAGGACTGTACGATAGGGAACACTGTACAGTGCCTCCTACCTGACGGCAGCGGACACTGTACAGCGAGCGGTACCTAAGTACCGCCCACTGTACAGTGAACCTTACCTGCTAGGTAGGAAGCACTTAACTTGGGTAGGAAGGACTTAACATTTTAAAGGTTAAAAAATCGGAAACCCGTACATAAATATAATTAATGTCGTATTGTATGTATTGAGAAATGCATATGCTAATAAAACCAAGGCCATAATACATGATAATTGCGTTTTTGTCTACTTGGAAGTTATTAAGTCACGTTTTTGAGTAGGAGTTAAGTGTTTGGGATTCTTACGCACGGGTCTGATTTTTTATAGACACGCGAGTAAGCACGTTTAAAATTATGAGATGATTTTTTACTTGGGTGCTTTGTACGCTATATTTTTTGGAACACAGCTCAACTGAGTATGTGTTAGATTTTAAAAATAAAGAAAGTGTTGATATGTTCTGAGTAGTTAGGGAGAGAGATACGGTTGAGCTGAGCTCACACCTCGAGCTGTTAGTACGCGCTTGAGCGAACGTTTACTGAGTTATACTGAGAAACTATAATCTCGGTCATTAAGTATCTGGGAGAGCTTCAAGACGGTTTTGATAGTCTCGCTAGTGTGTCGAGAGTGTTTTTTGGATGAGTTGCTGTGTATGCAACCAATTAGAGATTGAAGATATTCTTAAGGCCATGGATTATACCGGCCATCATCATTTATAAGGAATTGCTATTAATGAAACCAATTTTCTGATGGATGATTTGTGATGAGTTGCTATTTTCTGCAACCTACTGCCATGGATTATTACCACATGTTTGCCATTATAACTTGTGACAGTGTACTGTTCCTGATGTTTATGTTGCTGGCGTCACTGATATGGATTATTACCACATGTTTGCCATTATAACTTGTGACAGTGTACTGTTCCTGATGTTTATGTTGCTGGCGTCACTGCCATGGATTATTACTACATGTTTGCCATTATAACTTGTGACAGTGTACTGTTCCTGATGTTTATGTTGCTGGCGTCAATAAACTGTGTATGAGTTGGAAACGCACTCGTCTTACCCGTTGGTCTATTTCTGACCTGACGTTACTGTTGTGTGGGTGAAAACGGAATATAAAAAAAACCTAAAGAACTCATGACATTCGCTTACATATTATACAACTGTCGGCCACTACTGTAAGCCCGACATTACTGACATCGACCTTGTCAGCGGTACTACACCACAACACCCACCAC
Organism: Oreohelix idahoensis; assembly: GCA_024509875.1. NCBI lineage: Eukaryota > Metazoa > Mollusca > Gastropoda > Stylommatophora > Oreohelicidae > Oreohelix > Oreohelix idahoensis. Next base: position 189,268 of record JAMPIV010000238.1, read on the forward strand.
AAACAATCAACAATAACAGAAACACTAACAGAACAGCTTGTACGAATCTACACACAGTAACAGAAGTGGTGTCTCCAGTGATATGGGGTGTGATACCAAGTACAGATGTAGGAGTTAACAGGAGGATATCACCTAACAGAAGTTCTACAGAATTCTCCAGAACATCCACTAACAGAATTTTTTGCTGTGTACAAGTCAAGATACACAGTGTTGCCAGTGCGAGTTTTCGTGAACAAGTTTCAACTAGACGTCAACTGTTGCGTTTCAAGACTTTAGAAACGAGAAGTTCCTGTACCTATCAGCGTTGGACTGCATTATACAATGTGACACCCAATTCCTATCGTTGTCGTTGTCGCGAAGGCCGAAAATTCTTTTTAAAGATAAGTGGTTTTTTTGTATGTGCAATGTGTCACTATGCGTTAGTGAGCCTTTCTTTATAATGTGTACCATTTTTTCTTCTTAGTGTTATATGTTCCATGTTTATGCGGGTTTGGATGGGAGGCGACTTGCGGTGGGGGATATCCCAGTTTTTCATTCCAGGGCCTACGTAAGCGTTCTTTAGGGACACTCTTGCGGATTTCCCGCAGTGGAATTTCCAGCGAATTTTTCCTGAAGGATTTTCAATCCACTGTGTTTGGTGATCTGTGACACCATTGTTTAGGTGTGACGAACTGTTTTATTGTCGTTATTGTGGTATCTTTTCTCTGTGCCTTAGTTTCTTGATTAATTTGTTTGTGATTGTCATTCTCAACGTTACTATCATTTATTTCTATACAAATTTTTTTCTTTATGCACTGTGCTGTTGCTTGTCTTGTCACTCCTCAAGCAGTGTCATTGCATTCTTTGCAATATTTTTTCTTTAGTTCTGCTTTCTTGTTTATTTGATTCTGCGAACGTTATCGTTTGTCTTGGGTATTTCGTCTTGGTTTTTGTCATTTTCCGTACCTTCATCATGTATTTCTTGTTGTAAAGTTCTCTCACACTGTAGAGTGCTTTAATCCACTGTAAAGTGTCAGTCTGTAAAGAAATGTGGTGTATTCTCTTTCTTCTGTAAAGCTCCACTATCAATCACTGTAACATGTTGTTGTGGTGCCACTACTGTATATGTCCATTGTAGTGTACAGAGTTGTTGAGATCAGGCATGCTCCCGTCTACCCAGCTGTAAATGGGTAACTCACCCTAGTCCTGAGTTAGGGAAGGCAAAGGCAGCTGTAAGCAGTAGTTTCCCTCTAAGGCTCCAGGGGAAGCAGGCCCTAAACTTGGTCAATTCAACCGACGCAGGATGGTGTATATATGGAGTAGAAGTGTAGAGTGTGATTAACGCGAATGGTGTACTGTTCGTGTTCTGACCAATCTAAACACTCATTCACTTGTGTCTACAAGGCACCAATGCAGACTGCTGGAATCTTTGTTTACACAGTTTATTTAGACGCACACACTGGGACATAACGAGTAAATCATGGGTACAGGTTGACACATCAATTTGCAGGCATACATAGTAGATCCCAAGTCATGACACATTCATAAATAATAGGTAGTACATCAATAGCTTCCAATGTCATGATACATAATGGCCGCATCCCCTATCTGACTAAGCGCGTCAGTGAAGGCGGATCGGTAAGTAACTAAAGTTGCTTTATGTTCACAGTTTATATCATATTATGAAACCATGGAAGGGGTTTCTATCAAAATTGAGATCTCCTTGCCACTGTCCGAATAGTAAGATACATGCCCCGTTCTTTGGACAGTGATTCAAAAATACGATGACAGGAATGTAACATGGCCGCCTTCCTGAGTTGTCGCTCACTCGCTCACAGGAGGGTATATATATAAGCCAAAGTTAATTCGAAATACATATGAATGATTTCCTAAAGTTTCTCCATACAGTTCTACAGTAATCCAGTTACTTCACGTAGACATAATTGTTGTATGGAAGCCCGTCATCTTTGTCGATACAAACGTGACCCTAGCGTTGCGAAGCACAAAATTCCAGCTAGGTCTAACCGACATGAGATCATCAAAAATAGGGTCTGGAATTACCTGGAGTCCGAATCATACATGGTACCGTACATTAGGAGAGTCTCTAACACAAGCTCTAGTAGAGACACAATCTCCTACAGAAGAAAAACCACTTCGTAAATCATTTTTACTGAAGAATCTACCAGCCCTGGAAAATGCGTAACCGCCATTGTAAACGGTACCTCGGAACTCATCACGACTTGTCAAGACAACTCCTACTTCCGCTAGAGCGGCATAACAAGAATATAGTCCTGCCTACCCATCAAAAATATACAATATAGGACTGATTCTACTTGTACTAATAATATGTAATACATATGAATTCAGGCCATAAACATAATAAGCAAATTAATATATTTTCTGGCCCTAACAAATAAGTACGGACATGGGTGTCATATCCATGCGCCGAATCAATATCAAGAACGATTACTCCTATAATCAAAAGTGTGAATCAATCATGAGTTATCTAGCTTTACTATAGACAGCATTTTCATACACAAATGAATGAATGTCTATATCTTTTCCATATTAAATAGCCATATCGATTTTTGTAATATGTGCGTCAAAATATGCACGCAACAGATTACCACACCCCTCGGGAAAAAAAAATGGTACATTTTTTTTTTGAAATACATCTAGGAGCAACATACAATAGGCTCACAACGCACCAATAACAATGCGCAGATGATAAGCATAAGTTTTATGACCTTAGAGAAAGTACTTCTCTAAGTATAAATATTTCCAGAGAGGTGTCACCAACGCATACTACAATATTAGCAATGACACAATTTGTACATTAGTTTATACATAAATTTCATCTAAGATATCTTAACATCATGATCATCAAAGACAAAAAAACATTGAAAGATCAGCGGTGAATAAATATCAATGAACCGCTAAGTAGTGTTACAATCAATATATGATATTACCTATGTGTACACATTTCAACATAGGAACAACTGTATCAAAGTTGTATATAATTTAACAGTTATGAATCATGTGGGCATCTAGACAAAATATCTGCCATCACATTTTCTGACCCACGGATAGCTCGCACCGAAAAATGAAATGGCTGCAGAGCAATCGCGTATCGCGTTGATCTCGCGCTCTTCAGATTTTTACTCTGAATAGCCGTAAGAGCTTTCTGGTCAGTTTCCACGATGAAATGCGCGCCAAGAAGAAATCTTTGCAGTTTAAGGATTGACCAAACCATAGCCAATAATTCACGGTCTAGGACCGAGTAATTCTTCTCTGCGGCATTTAATTTCCGAGAAATATACATCACAGGATGCAGAGTTCCAGAGTACTCTTGCATTAGTGCTGCTCCAATCCCGGTGGATGAAGCGTCACTACGAAGAATAAATGTCTTATCCTTAGAAGGCAATACTAGGATAGGTGAAGTAGAAAACATAGTTTTAACCTTATCCAAAGAGGATTGACATTCTTGAGTCCAATGGACTACATTAGGAGACCCTTTCTTTAGCAAGGAAGAAAGAGGTGACATAATGGAGGACAGATTCGGAATGAATCGTCCATAAAATTGTATTAGACCTAAGAGACTTCGCACTTGCTTTTTAGTCTTAGGAATAGAAATGTTAAGTATCTTACTTGTATTATGGTCTTCTGTTTTTAGGAACCCATGACCAACACGGTGTCCTAAGAAAGATATTTCGCTAAAACCAATACATGCTTTCGATGGTTTCGCTGTCAGGTTATGCTCGCGTAAGATAGACAATAGTTCATTTATCCCATTATAGTGATCGTTCCAAGTATCACTGAAAAGACAGATGTCATCAAGATACGCAATGACATCTGAGCGATGAGATAGGATTCGACGCATCATGCGTACGAATGTTGCAGGGGCGTTCATAAGACCGAAAGGCATGAAATTCCATTGGAATAGACCCCTAGGCGTCGAAAAAGCAGTAAACGGTTTGGCGTGTTCGGATAATGGAACTTGCCAATATCCCTTAGACAAATCGAGTTTAGTAAAGAAATGAGAATTCGATAGTCTCGTAAGTAGCTCTTCTAGTAAAGGCATAGGTTCAGCATCAAATTTCGTCACTTGGTTCAATTTGCGATAATCCACGCAAAGACGTATGTTATTGTCTTTTTTTCGTACAATAACCATCGGCGAAGAATATGCTGATGTGGATGGTTCAATAATTTTTAACTCTATCATCTCATCCAACTCTTTCTCTACCTGTGCTTGAAAATGTATCGGGATAGGATACGGTCTGACTCTTATAGGACTATGGTCAGTAAGAATAATGTCATGTTGAATGACATCAGTTTGACCAGGAATGTCAGTAAGGACATCCTGAAATTGTTCTAACATAGTAGAAACTTGTTTCTGCTCTCCTGGAGATAATTCGGGAGAAATTGCAACATCTTTCCATGATTCATTAGAGTGAAGAGGAATCATTGGAAAAGGTAAATTTACATCCGAGAAACTCGTTTCCTCATCCTGTATTACTGACAGAGATGAGTACTGTCCATGTTGGACTGGAAAATCGTCCGTTGCCTGGAAAACAGGTTGTAAATAATCGGACGTTCATGGAATTCCGTGAGCATGTTGATGTGGAAGGTTTTACGCTTCCCGTCAATATCGACGATATAGTCAACATCGGAAACTTTTGATATTATATCGTACGGACCTTTCCAAGAAATAAGAAGTCTATTTTCCCTACAAGGTAGCAAGACAAATGCTTTGTCACCTGGACAAAGTTGTCGCAAGCATCTCTTTTTATTGGCAAATTCCCTTGCCTTCTGTTTCGCAAATTCAGAAGAAGCAGTTGCCAATTTGCATGCTTCAATAATCTTGTGTCTAAGTGCGATGACATATTCATAAGAGGATTTTGTGTCATCGACAATATTATCAGCAGTTATAAGATCATGAAGTAAGGACATAGGACCTCGCGGTTTCGCGCCAAAGACAAGTTCAAAGGGAGAAAATCCTGTATGTTCGTTGGCGACCTCTCTATATGCAAAGAGAGCCGCGGGTAAAACCCTATCCCAATCCTGAGGATGATCTTCTGTTATCTTACCTAGTAGGTTTTTCAGAGTTCTATTCAAACGTTCCACCATCCCATTGGACATAGGATGATAAATACTACTCAGCGATCTCTCTATCTTAAGAGTCGACATTACTTGAGACATGGTATCCGATATGAGTTGGGTACCATGGTCGGATAATATTTCTGCTGGAAACCCCAGACGAGAAAATATTAACCAAAGAGCATCTGCGACATCAGCAGTAGTTATGCTCTTTAGAGGAACAGCCTCCGGCCAACGTGTGCACATATCAACACACGTCAAAATAAATTGGTGTCCTCTAGCAGACTTTATCTTAAATGGACCAATGATGTCTATCGCCATTTTTTGAAATGGTCGAATGGGAATGTCTGCAGCCTGAATAGGTGCATCATGGCGTGGACCTCTGGATTTAATCTCTTGACATACTTTACAAGATCGACAATAGATTCGTATGTCCTTATTCACAGCAGGCCAAAAGAAAGATTGAAGAACTCTAGCTTTAGTACGGGAAAAACCCATATGTCCAGCACACTGCGAATCATGAGCGTGCTGTAAGATTTTAACTCTCATATTTTTAGGCACAAGGATTTGAGAATGAATGGACTTAGCGGAGTCTTGTACCATACGTACAAGTACGCCATTCTTCATCGTAATCCAAGATTTACGATTTGTATCCTTATTCGGATCACCTTTTGTTGCCAGAGTAAAGAATTTCTTTAGAGTAGGATCATCTTCCTGCTGTTTTATAAAGGAATCATGGGAAATCTCCAAGGGATCATCTTGGATCTGCGCATCATTATCTTCAGAATGTGAAGATTGTGGCATATTAAGAGCTTGAGCCCTAGTGATTACTGCATTAGCAGATTGCATATTAACATTTTCCCAATTAGAAATTTGCTGTGGAGTGCATTCTTTCACTCCATGAATGCGACCGATGATAAGATCAGCGATCGGATTCGGCAAGAGACATGCTTGCACCTCTCCTGTAAAGAAAGGCGTAGCAATATTGATAATGGCAGTGGAGTACTTCTCCAATGTGCCACCAAATGTTACACATTTGACTACATTGCCTGTAGCTCGAGAAGGATTTACGAGTGATTGCCTCACTCCGATGGTAGTGCACCCCGAATCGAAAAGAATTGATACCGGAGTACCATCTATTAGGCCTCTATTGAAAACAAGAGCACCCCTTCCATTATGCGCGATTGACGCAGGGAGAGCGGGAAGCGGGTGACCGCAGCTTAAAGTAGAAACTGTGGTTGGATCGAATAATGTTTTGCATTGCGAACACTCAGATGCTCTAGCAAAATCGAAAGCGGAATTTGCTACACTATTGGAGTCTTTTTTATCATTATTCTGATTACCGGCGTCGTGGAACTCCTGTTGTGCAGAGTTAGCCTGGTAATAAGATTTACCATGTCTTTTGTGTTGTGATCTACCTCGGTTATAATTGTCTCTATAATTATTATTTCCTCTTTTATAACCCCTATTTGGGTTTGAATCATAATATTCATGATCATAATCATCACGCTCATTATATTGAGTATCCCTGTAATATTGGTTCTTTTCTCTCCATGAAGCACTTGGGTAGTTCCTATAGCTACTCCCTTTACGAGAATTTCTAAAATTATGGGTACCCCTCGCGTGTCGAGGACTATCAGCCCGATTCCAGTTCTTCGAAGAAGAACCCTGATTTGAGTGGTTATCTTGGTTTTGATACTTATTCCAATTAACCTTTTTATCAAATTTATTTTTAGCTCCTTGGAATTTGTGTGAGTAATTCTGATTATATTCTGTTGCCGAAGCAACTGGCATACTCTCTTTAATGTTAGAGTTACTAAGAATCATGTCAGGGTGTGCCGTGGCATACTGGTCACAATATTCTTCCATTTGCTTTAATGTACTAGGTTTACGCTCATGTAAGAACTCTAGGAATGATTTATTTACCGAAGACATGACCTTGTCTCTTAGCAATAAATCCGTAAGACCATCAAATGTTTTCTCTATTTTGGATAATTCAATCCATCGTGAAAGTGTAATTCGTGCTTTTGAGATGAATTCTGAGAATTCTACACCTACCTCAGGTCTCATTGTTTTAAACAAAAGACGATAACCTTCCTCAGACAGCTGATATTTCTTTATCAGAGCTGCCCTAATAGCATCATAATTATCCTTGTCGGCCTCTTCAACGAAATATAACTTACTCAGAGACTCCCCTTTTAGATTTTCAGACAACTGATTCACATACTGTGATTTGTCAACATTATGAGCTCGACAAGCCCGTTCAAATCTAGAAAGCCAAAATGTTATGTCATCACTGGCAGGGTTGAACGCTGGTACCTTGACCTTGTACACAAAGGGTTTACCATTACCACTAGATGCCTGATTAACATTACTCATACTTGTCAATTTTAATTTCTCTAACTCAAATTCATGTTCTCTTATTGCTTTTCTCTCTTCAGCTTCTCTATCTAATCTTCTCTGTTCTGCAGCAGCTTCTAATTTCTTCTGTTCAGCTGCAGCAGCAGTTTCTAATTTCTTCTGTTCAGCTGCAGCAGCAGCTTCTAATTTCTTCTGTTCTGCATCAAATCTCCTTTCCTCCACTTGCATCTGCAATTTCTTTAGATCAGCAGCAGCATCAGCTTCTTTTTCTAATCTTTTTTCTTCAGCCAGAGCTTTTCTCTCTTCAGCAGCAGCAGCAGCTTTTCTGTCTTCAGCAACAGCAGCAGCTTCTTTTTTTTTCTTCTATTTGAAGTTTTCTCTCCTCAGCCGCAGCTTTTCTCTCCTCAGCAGCAGCTTTTCTTTCCTCAGCTTGCATCTGCAATCTGAAATTCTCAGCATCTATCTTCTTTTGTTCAATTTCTGCTTTCCATTTATTCTCATCTTTTTGTTTTTTCTCTTCTGATTTTAGTGCAATAGCAAATTGAGCAGTTGTCCATTCTTCTAACTCTTTTCCAGTCTTATCAAGAGATTTTCCTTGTGCAATAAAGTAATCTAATGTAGACATCTTGTCTTATTAAATCAGAAACCTGAAAAAGTAAATAAATTACCTTATTTCACTTTAATGGGAGACAAGTCTATATCATAGACTTAGTCTTAGTGAAAAACCTGTATGGTTATTTTGTTTATCATATAACCAATGATAACTTGAGTACCTGTGGAAAACAATAACTGTATATCTCAAATACTGTGGGAGACAAGCCTTATAAAGGTCTTGTATACCTTAATGTAATCAATGATCACTTGAGTACCTGTGGAAAATAATATTTTCTATACCAATCACTTTGGGAGACAAGCCTTACAAAGGTCTTGTATACTTTGTTTTATAACAATAATAATCATAAAGTACTGATCTGTACTATAATATAAGTGTATTCAACTATACCTCCTATGTCATATGTCAACTAAAGACATTACAAAGGACAAACAAGAAAAGACAATCTGAAAACATTTGCAGAGATCAAATTAAATTAAATAGGAGAAATGAAAAAAAATGATCACAGAATCTGTGATGATAACTGCAATAAGATAACAAGACAAATAACGCCACAGTGTATAAACATAAGGGTGTAAAGAACTGAAATGAAAGGAAAGATGAGACCTACAATTATACAAACAAATCAAACAAAAATAAAAAACAGAAAAATGTTACAAATACAAATATGAAACAGTCGTCACAACTAACCAAATATTTGCAAACTATGTTGCATGCAAATTTCAATTAAGAAATTGCTCCCTATAGAACGCCAGAACAAGACCAATATCACTTGGTATTTCCTGTTCTAGTCACCTCCCATCCAGGCCCGCAAACACATAACAATCACACATATAAACAAATACTATATAAACATAAATACATATAAATCATCAATGTGTGTATCATATAATGAAATGTGTTGCAGTTGTAATGTATTGTACTGTATGCTCAGTTTTAACAAATTAGACTACCACTTTATTGAGTAATAGATTTGCTTTCTAATTGTTACACTGTTCAATTTTTTTTTGAGCACATAAGAAGATCCAACGATGAAATTTGCACTTTAAGTTCAACATTGCTCTTCTATTTCAGCAGGATAAACAATCACTAGTTTAGAATGCTGACTGTACTGTGCCAAATGTCAGCAAGTGCTGACCCAGATATTGCTACACTTGTCAGAACAGGTCAAGCTGACATTGATTGTATAGCTGTCCTACTGGTGTTAATGTAGTCAAACAAATGTTCTTGCAACTGTAAAATGTGATTCTCAAGACAACAAAACTGCGTAGGCTGGACCCAGGAATCTGGCTCACCACTGTTGCGTGCATATTTTGACGCACATATTACAAAAATCGATATGGCTATTTAAGGTGGAAAAGATATAGACATTCATTCATTTGTGTATGAAAATGCTGTCTATAGTAAAGCTAGATAACTCATGATTGATTTACACTTTTGATCATAGGAGTAATCGTTCTTGATATTGATTCGGCGCATGGATATGACACCCATGTCCGTACTTATTTGTTAGGGCCAGAAAATATATTAATTTGCTTATTATGTTTATGGCCTGAATTCATATGTATTACATATTATTAGTACAAGTAGAATCAGTCCTATATTGTATATTTTTGATGGGTAGGCAGGACTATATTCTTGTTATGCCGCTCTAGCGGAAGTAGGAGTTGTCTTGACTAGTCGTGATGAGTTCCGAGGTACCGTTTACAATGGCGGTTACGCATTTTCCAGGGCTGGTAGATTCTTCAGTAAAAATGATTTACGAAGTGGTTTTTCTTCTGTAGGAGATTGTGTCTCTACTAGAGCTTGTGTTAGAGACTCTCCTAATGTACGGTACCATGTATGATTCGGACTCCATGTAATTCCAGACCCTATTTTTGATGATCTCATGTCGGTTAGACCTAGCTGGAATTTTGTGCTTCGCAACGCTAGGGTCACGTTTGTATCGACAAAGATGACGGGCTTCCATACAACAATTATGTCTACGTGAAGTAACTGGATTACTGTAGAACTGTATGGAGAAACTTTAGGAAATCATTCATATGTATTTCGAATTAACTTTGGCTTATATATATACCCTCCTGTGAGCGAGTGAGCGACAACTCAGGAAGGCGGCCATGTTACATTCCTGTCATCGTATTTTTGAATCACTGTCCAAAGAACGGGGCATGTATCTTACTATTCGGACAGTGGCAAGGAGATCTCAATTTTGATAGAAACCCCTTCCATGGTTTCATAATATGATATAAACTGTGAACATAAAGCAACTTTAGTTACTTACCGATCCGCCTTCACTGACGCGCTTAGTCAGATAGGGGATGCGGCCATTATGTATCATGACATTGGAAGCTATTGATGTACTACCTATTATTTATGAATGTGTCATGACTTGGGATCTACTATGTATGCCTGCAAATTGATGTGTCAACCTGTACCCATGATTTACTCGTTATGTCCCAGTGTGTGCGTCTAAATAAACTGTGTAAACAAAGATTCCAGCAGTCTGCATTGGTGCCTTGTAAACACAAGTGAATGAGTGTTTAGATTGGTCAGAACACGAACAGTACACCATTCGCGTTAATCACACTCTACACTTCTACTCCATATATACACCATCCTGCGTCGGTTGAATTGACCAAGTTTAGGGCCTGCTTCCCCTGGAGCCTTAGAGGGAAACTACTGCTTACAGCCGCCTTTGCCTTCCCTAACTCAGGACTAGGGTGAGTTACCCATTTACAGCTGGGTAGACGGGAGCATGCCTGATCTCAACAACTCTGTACACTACAATGGACATATACAGTAGTGGCACCACAAACAACATGTTACAGTGATTGATAGTGGAGCTTTACAGAAGAAAGAGAATACACCACACTTCTTTACAGACTGACACTTTACAGTGTGAGAGAACTTTACACTTGTCCTAAGGTTAAATGATTGATTTATAATTATATGCTATATTTATATACAAGTTCTATTAATTAAAACTTGCCACCCACTAATTAGGGATAAGATTAATTTTTTTTAGAAAATATCTTAGATAACTTAACTACTTTTACAATTAAACATAATGTCTAGTTTGGACTATTTCATCAAGCACGGGAAGGCGCTTGGTATGGAGACTCAGGAATTGAAACAATTTGCACTTGTTGAGTATGCAAAAGTACAGGAAGCTGAAAAACAGAAACTCGAAATGGAAAAATGTAAACTTCAAATGGAAGCTACTGAGAACGAAAACCGCAAACTCACGAGCAAAAGTTGTTCTCTATGGAACTTGAGAAAATGAGGGTAACGAATCACAATAATTCAAACAATGCTCCGGACACTCAAACAACTTCACATATGACGAATTCTAATTTTTATAAGATCAGATTGCCTCCTTTTAGACCTATCTCCGATGACGTCTTATTCTATCTGAATAGGTTTGAACTCACATGTGAATCTCATAAGATAGATAAGTCAGAATACTGTACGCGACTTATGGAACAACATAAGGTGAAGCTATGACAGCTGTAAGTATGTTGGAAGGACCTGATAAGAATAACTACGATACTGTCAGAGCTGTCTTATTAAAAAATACCAACTTGATGAAGACGGCTACCGTCTCCGCTTTAAATCTCTATTGCCGGAGACTGGAAAAGATTTTTCTGAATTTATAGCAAATATTCGTCTTACGTTCTCACGTTGGGTTGAGCTCTCAAAGATTGAGCACACATATGAAGCCCTCGTGGACTTATTGCTTCGTGACAAAGTCATGTCGTCAGTTAACACTTCTTTTCTTTCCTTTCTACATGAGCGAAAGCCTACAAACTTGAACGATATGGAACAATATTGTCCCCAATACGTAACGGCACACCCAAATGTGATTGTGAGCCACTCTCAAGTCAGAGAAAGTTTATCCGTGGCTTCAGCATTACCATACGGTTCTAATTTTCGCCGTAGATCACAAAGTGTTGATCGCAATTTTGGTAAGGGAGATTATCGTGATTTTAGACAGTACCAAGGGAGTCCATCACGTAGTAATTCTGTTTCTCCAAGAAACTGGAGACAATTTAATGGACCTCAACATTTTGGTTCCAAAATTCTGGAAATTATGGAAGGGATAGCTACACTAGGGATTATCAACCTTACAGCAATTTTTCTCGAAGGCAACAAATATCATCTAATAGATATTTTGACCCAAGAGGAAATAGCAATCGCAACAATGCTAACTGGGGTTCAAATCAGAATAATGGTCCCAATAGAGGAAATAACAATGGTCCTAATAGAGCTAATAGTTATGATCGATCTCGATATGGTGGTAGATCTCAAAATAATAGATCGCATCGCCATGCTACCTCTGCTCAACAGGAGCCTCAGGTTATTGTTAATCAGGGCAACAATAATAATAATGTCTCTAATGCTACGGCTTGTTCTGCTTTCGATTTCAATCGAGCATCTCAGTTCCCTGAGTGCACAACTTTATTCCAGCCTACAGCGGTGACTACCTTGAGTTGTGGTCATCCTCTACCTATTCTTCCTGCCTTGTCTGCACATGATGGAATAGGGTCTCTTACCCTACACAAGGGATTAATAAATAGTTATCCCGTCTCAGTACTCTTTGATTCGGGATGCACGACTGTTGGGATTAAGCAGTCTCTGATACACCCTTCCTGTGCCACTGGTAATGTGTTGAAATGTGTGACATTCGGTGGGACAGTTGAGACTTTTCCAACTGCCATTGTCCACGTTGCGACTCCCTTTTTACGGGACATATTCACACATGCATACTCCCAAATCTGATTGCAGACCTTATCGTCGGACGTATACACGGGGTTAAGGATTGTACTCCACAACAGATTGCGACCTGGGAACAGCAACATATTCATGCTGCCTATGCTGTTACGACTAGAGCACAAGCTCAAAATCTTTCACAGGTCCCACCTGCTACAACTATGGAGGTACATGATCATGATTCTCACTCTGTTATGTCACGGGAGTCTTTTATCAAACTCCAACAGAATGATCACCCGTGTGTTACCGGGGCCCGAAAGGGGAGCAAAGAATAGTAACACTGTCCCCTGCCAAGCATGCCGTAGAAGGCGACTAAGGAGGGTTGGGCATGGGGCCGGTTACCCGATCCTGTAAAAAAATTTAAACCACAAAAAACTTCAACAAATATGGACAAGTCAAATAAAGAAAATAAAACACAGCCATCCAAGACAGGGGAAGGTCCTCTCGCTGGGAGGCGTATGATGCAACACAGAGAAAGCCGAAAGGAGTCTGTGTTGCTGACTAACCTTCTTTCTTCTAGGAGAACTTCCAGATTTGGCACCTGGAATGTTCGGACATTAAACGAACAAGGGAAAGTGGCGCAAGTAGCAGCAGAAATGAGGGAATACAAAATCGAGGTTCTGGGAATGTGTGAAACAAAGTGGAAGGGGGTAGACAGGAAGAAACTCATCACATGTGAATTGGTGCTGTCCTCAGGACATGAAGACGAAAGTTCACACCACAGTGAAGGCGTAGCTCTTATGTTATCTAAAGAAGCACAGAAAGCACTCATTGAATGGGAAGCTGTTGGACCCAGAATAATAACAGCTACTTTCAAAACAGCTAAAAAGAAAATTCATGTAAATGTCATCCAATGTTATGCACCAACTAATGACAAAGAAGAGTCTGTGAAAGAAGCATTTTATACTAAACTACAGGAAATTATGGATAAAGTAAAAAGAAGAGACATCACAATTTTGATGGGTGACATGAATGCAAAGATAGGTACAGTCAACACCGGATTTGAAGAAGTCATGGGAAAACATGGGCTAGGAGTAATGAATGAAAATGGAGAACTATTCGCAAACTTCTGTGCTTCAAATCAACTGGCTATAGGAGGAAGCATGTTTCCACATAAGAGAATACACAAGGCAACATGGATATCACCAGACCATAGAACAGAAAATCAGATCGATCATATATGCATAAACAAGAAGTTTAGATCATCATTGCAGGATGTAAAGGTATATAGAGGAGCAGATGTGGCATCAGATCACCATCTTCTGATAGCCAAAGTAAAAATGAAACTCAAGAGATATGCAACAATGCAAAATTATAGACAACAGTTTAATGTAGGACAGCTAAGAAATCAAGAAACAAGAGACAAATTTGCGGTCACAGTATCCAACAAATTCCAAGTGCTCCAACAGCTGGAAGATGTAGAGAATACAGAAGACTATTGGCAGCAGGTCAAAACTGTATGGAAGGAGACATGTGAAGAAATACTGGGGAAAAGGGAAAGACAACAAAAAGCATGGATAACAACAGAAACCATCAATAAGATAAAAGACAGAAAAAACAAGAAAGCAGAGTTAAACACAAGCAAAACCAGAAGTTCCAAAGCCAAGGCTCAAGAAGTGTACACAGAAGCAAACAAAGAAGTAAAAAGAAGTATCAAAAGAGACAAGAGGAAGTATATTGAGGAGTTGGCAAGAGAGGCAGAAGATGCTGCAGCCAAAGGAAATATGAGAGAACTGTATAGCAGCACAAAGAAGTTAACAGGGAAATACAAGCAAACAAGTTGCCTCATAAAAGACAAGAATGGGAAACTGCTCAGCAATATACAAGAGCAAATGAAGAGGTGGACAGAATATTTTGGGGACCTTCTCAATAGACCAGCTCCACAAAACCCACCGGACATCCAGCCAGCAGAAGAAGAGCTACAAATTAACGGTGAAAGACCAACGAAGGAAGAAATAAAGAAAGCCATAAAGCTTCTAAGAGATGGAAAAGCGTCTGGACCTGATGGCATTCCAGCAGAGGCCATTAAAGCAGATATCGACACGGCTACAGAGATGTTATATAAATTACTTGGTAAAGTCTGGGAAAAGGAAGAGATACCAGCAGAATGGAAGGAAGGATATCTGGTTAAGTTGCCTAAGAAGGGAAATTTACAAGAGTGCACAAATTATAGAGGAATAATGTTACTATCAGTGCCAGGAAAAGTATTAAACAGGATTATCCTTGAGAGATTAAAAGAGTCCATAGACAAGAAACTGAGAGATGAACAAGCAGGTTTTCGACAAAACAGATCATGTACAGACCAGATAGCCACTTTGAGAATAATAGTTGAACAAAGTCTGGAATGGAATTCACCACTATACATCGGATTTGTGGACTACGAAAAGGCATTTGACAGTGTAGACAGAGAATCACTTTGGAAATTGATGAGGCATTATGGAGTTCCCCTGAAGATCATTAATTTAATAAAGAAAACATATGAAGACATGACATGCAGAGTTCTTCATGAAGGACAGCTTACAGAACCGTTTGGGATAAGAACAGGAGTGCGACAGGGATGCCTCTTGTCTCCATTTCTTTTCTTGCTGGCAATAGATTGGGTTATGAGATCATCGACAACACACAACAGAAATGGAATCCAGTGGACTCTGACTAAGCAGTTGGATGATCTGGATTTTGCTGATGACTTGGCTCTTCTGTCCCATAACCGTAATCAGATGCAGGACAAATTGAAAACACTCGATGAGAGGTCACAGCAATTGGGTCTGAAAATACACAGGGAAAAGACAAAAATAATGAGAATAAATGCAGGTAATGATAACAGGGTTGAACTTGAAGAAACACCAATACAAGATGTAGAATCGTACACATATCTTGGCAGTAATATAGACAAAGTTGGAGGGACAGACAGCGATATCAAAATAAGAATACAAAAGGCAAGAGGAGCTTTCATTGCATTGGGAAATATATGGAGATCAAGAGAAATAGGATCCAACACGAAAATAAGAATCTTCAACTCAAATGTGAAGTCAGTCCTATTGTATGGCTCAGAGACATGGAGAACAACAAAGACAACAACCAAAAAGCTACAGACTTTCATAAATGGGTGCTTGCGTAGAATAGAGGGATTAAAATGGTATGACAAGGTTACCAACGTGGAACTGATGACAAGAACAGACAAGTGCCAGTGGAACAAGAGTTAAGAAGAAGACGTTGGTGATGGATAAGACAAACACTGAAGAAATCTGTTGTTAGCATTACAAGGCTGGCCTTGTTCTGGAACCCCCAGGGCAAGAGAGGCAGAGGAAGACCAAGAAGCACATGGAGAAGAGAGTTGGAAACAGAGGTGAAAATGATGAGGAGAACATGGAAAGAACTTGAGATGATGGCACGTGACAGGAGGACTTGGCATGTGTTTGTTGAATGCCTATGCTCCTTTGGGAGTGGAGGGTTATGAATGATTGAACAGAATGATACATCGTTACGTAAATTTGTTTCTGCTAGTCAAACAGGATGTCGCAAATTATGACACAAACCTTAAACATTGGTTTGTGATTAAAAATGGAGTGCTAGTTCGGATGGTACGTAATTCTAATTCAGCCATACGATCACAAATTCTGGTACCGACTGACATGAGAGTTCGTATCTTACAACATGCCCACGACTCTCAGTGTGCAGGACATATGGGTTTTTCCCGCACTAAATCAAGGGTGCTTTCTGCCTTCATTTGGCCAAGCGTAAACAGGGATGTGACTGTTTATTGTCGCTCCTGTACGATATGTCAGGAGGTTAAGTCACGAGGTCCACGCCATGCAGCTCCCATCCAAGCTGCAGACGTTCCTATCCGTCCTTTTGAAAAAAATGGCAATCGACATTATTGGCCTTTGTCGGTCATGTCTGCTAAGGGATACCGATACATTCTTACATGTATTGACATGTGTACTCGTTGGCCAGACTCTATACCTCTTAAGAGCATTTCTTCTGCTTATGTAGCAGATGGTCTCTGGCTAATTTTTTCTCGCTTGGGTTTGGCCCAAAAAATTTTGCCTGATCATGGTACAAAATTTGTGTTCGACTCTATGACTAAAGTAATGGGCATGCTCCACATTGACAGGTCTCTAAGTAGTGTGTTTCACGCAATGTCAAATGGTTTAGTTGACCGTCAAAACAGAACGCTTAAGCAGTCATTGGGGAAGGTAACTGGTGACTATTCTCAGGATTGGGACAGGGTTTTACCCGCTGCGCTTTTTGCATATCGGGAAGTGCCAAATGAGCATACGGGGTTTTCACCATTCGCGCTCGTTTTCGGTGCACAACCTTGTTGTTTCTTGTCGTTACTTCACGACCTACTTACTGCCGATGACATTAATGATGACGCTCAGTCTTCTTACGAATATGTCATCACTCTAAGACAAAAAATTATTAATGCATGTAGGTTGGCTACCTCAGCATCTGAGTCTGCCATGGAGAAGGCAAGGCTCTTTACGAATATATACAGACGTCTACGACAACTCTCTCCTGGTGACGAGACATATGTTTTACTTCCTCGTAAGGACAATCGTCTTCTTATTGCCTGGAAAGGCCCCTTTACAATTGTCTCGAGAATCTCTGACGTCGAATATGTTGTCGACATTGACGGGAAACATAAAACCTATCACATTAATATGTTGAAGGAATTTCACACCCGTCCAGACTATCTTCAGTCTATCTTTCAGGCGACAGACGACCCTCCTGCCCGTCATAACCATTATGCCTCTTTGTCCGTTATTCAAGAGGAATAAGCTACTTTCTCTGACGTGCATCTTCCTCTTCCTGTTCTCCCGTTACGTTCAACGGAATCCTGGAAAAATGTAACTATTTCTCCTGAACTCCCTACAGAAAGACAACAGCAAGTCTCCTCTTTATTACAGACTTCTCAGGATGTCCTTACTGGCATCCCTGTTCGGACATCGGTCATTACACATGACATTATACTTACTTACTACAATCCTATTAGAGTTCGACCTTATCCAATTCCGCTGAATTTTCAAGTTCAAGTGGAAAAAGAATTGGATGAGATGCTACGGTTAAATATAATCAAACCATCTTCTTCGGCATACTCCTCCAGTATAGTTATTATCTGGAAAAAAAAATAACATACGTCCTTGTGTGGATTATCGCAAATTAAATCAAGTTTCCAAATTTGATGCGGAACCAATGCCTTTGTTAGAGGATTTGCTCATCAAACTTTCTAACTCAATTTTCTTCACAAAACTCGACTTATCTAAAGGATATTGGCAAATTCCACTTACTGAACGCGCCAAACCTCTTACAGCCTTTTCTACACCTCGAGGTTTGTTCCAATGGACCTTCATGCTTTTTGGTCTCGTCAACGCTCCGGCTACTTTTGTACGCATGATGCGTCGTATTCTTTCTCGTCGTTCTGATGTTATTGCGTATCTCGATGATATTTGCCTCTTTAGTAATTCTTGGGATAATCACTTTAGGGGTCTTTGTGCACTTTTGTCTACACTGCGGTCTCACCACTTTACGGCTAAACCGTCTAAAGCCCATGTTGGTTTCAATGAGATCTCTTTTTTGGGCCACCGTGTTGGTCATGGTCTCTTGCAGACTGAGGACCATAATACCTCGAAGATCCTCAATATCACTGTTCCTAAGACTAAAAAACAGGTTCGTAGTCTTCTAAATCTAATTCAATTATATGGACGGTTTATATCACACCTATCAACTATCACTGCGCCTCTTTCTAATCT
Source organism: Oreohelix idahoensis (assembly GCA_024509875.1). NCBI lineage: Eukaryota > Metazoa > Mollusca > Gastropoda > Stylommatophora > Oreohelicidae > Oreohelix > Oreohelix idahoensis. The sequence continues at coordinate 207,841 of JAMPIV010000238.1, forward strand.
ACTGAAGAAAGGGTCGCCCAACATAGTACAGTGGTCCCCAGAGTGCCAGACCACTTTAGATCAAATTAAGTTTTTATTTTCATCTCCTGTCTTACGGTTACCCAATGCAGATAGGCCTTTTATTCTTCGCAGTGATGCCTCCTCGACGGGGATCGGGGCTTCATTGAAGCAAGAGTATTCTGGAACTTTGCACCCGGTGATGTATGTTTCAAGAAAGTTGACTGCAGCAGAACGGAACTATTCTGTCCTAGACCGGGAGTTGTTAGCAATGGTCTGGGCGACTCTAAAACTTCAGAGGTTCCTTCTTGGCGCGCATTTTATAGTGGAGACTGATCAAAAAGCTCTCACGGCTATACAGAACAAGGATTTGAAGAGCTCAAGATCCACTCGTTATGCCATTTCTTTGCAGCCATCTCACTTTTCGATACGAACAATTCGAGGTGCTAACAATGTGATGGCAGACATATTGTCTCGATGCCCACAGGATTCTTCTTAATTGCCATCTTCTAGATTTTCCTTTTGATGTCGGTTTCATTCGTATATTCACGACTTTTCCATACATCATTACACGCTGCTATCTTTCTCGGACACTTTTATCGCCCTATATTATTGATAATTTCAATTCAGTCCGTGCTACTTTCACTGCTACCCTTTCTCGTTTATCGGAGGAAGGTTCGACTAACATCATACAGTGGTCTGAAGTTTGCATGGCCACATTTGGTAGGTTAAAGTTAAAGTTTTTTTTTCTCTAATAATATCCTACCGTTACCAAACAGGAATTGCCATTTGATTATTCGCAGGAACGCTTTCTCGATGGGAATCGAAGCTGTTATACGTGTTTTCATACCATTGACTGAATTTGAGCGTCGATACTCTGCAATAGACGTCAATATGTTGGACAATTCAAGATCTACAAGAAACGCTGTTGCCTTGCGCCTGTTGACTGTACCATTCAAGCCATTCGGAATTCTGACTTTGCAGTGGATGATTTTGTCTCAACACGCTCACAAGAATTTCTTGTGACACGTTATTAGCATATTATTCATACACAACAGTGTGTTGATGAACATTTAGAAAATGTGTGTTTTTTTATACTCTTTCAGTTGCTCAGCCTAGGAACTGCCCAACATCACGCAAGAAACCAAGTAAACGAGCAGGAGAAATGAGCATTAGGATCTACAAGCTGAGAGAGCCAGAAATTAAGACCAGATATCAGGGGCTTATTGCTACAGCAGTGAGCAACACAGAAGAACGACCTGATGACTTGGAAACCCTCTGGAATAAATTCAAGGATATCATAAAGACAGCTGCTGCAGAAGCATGCGGTGAAGTCCGACTTGGGAACCAGAGAAAGAGGACACCTTGGTGGACAGAGGAAGTCAAAGAGAAAATAAGAGAGAAGAAAATGGCATGGAAACAATACTTAGGAGCTAAAAACACAACAGGACAAATGGACAAATATAGAGAATATGTGACACTCAAAACAGAAGCAAAGAACAAAGTGCTAGCAGCAAAACAGAAGTCCTGGGAAGAATTTGGAGAAAAGCTAGAAAAAGATGCACAAGAAAACCAGAAATTGTTCTATAAGACCCTAAAGAACATGAGGAAAGAAAAACAATGCCCTCTCAAATTTATAAAAGACAAGCAAGGCAAATTGCTTACTGCCCCGAAGGAAGTAATGGAAAGATGGAAAGAATATTTCTCAGAACTCCTGGATGGTGAGCATGATGAAGCATCAGAAATGATAACCACTGACACAGAAGAGGAAACCAATGATGGTGAAGATGACATAAAGATGGAAGAACTGAGGGCAGCACTAGAGAAAATCAAGATGGGCAAAGCAGCAGGGCATGATGGTATAACACCAGAAATGGTTAAGTACATGGGAGCATCAGGCGACCTATTACTCTTAAAGGTCCTACAGGCAGCATGGTGCAACAAGACCATACCAAAGGATTGGGAGATTGCCATCATAACACCAATTTTCAAAAAGGGTGACAATCGACAATCTGGAAACCATAGAGGCATATCCCTTCTCAGTGTCCCTGGTAAAATCTACTCTAGAATCCTAGAGCAGAGACTCCGACGCCTAGCTGAGCCACAATTGGATGAGGTCCAGTGCGGATTCCGAGCAAACCGAAGTACTCAAGACCTAATCTTCACACTCAGACAGCTGAGTGAAAAGGCCCTTGAGTATAAGAGTGAGATCCATCTTTGTTTCATAGATCTGGAAAAGGCGTTTGACAGGGTCCCCTGGAGCAAACTTTGGGACTGTTTGGCAAGGAAGAATATTCCAGCACCTCTGATTCATGCTATACAGAGCTTCTACAAGTCTTGCAGAAATTATGTGAGGACAGCAAACCATAAGTCAGAAGAGTTCAGGACCACCACTGGTGTAAGACAAGGTGATATCCTATCACCTTACCTCTTCATACTCCTTATGGACGATGTCATCAAGGCATGTAAGGAAAGAACAAGAAAGTATTCAGTGGGGTACTGGAAGATGAGACAGGTCTATATTTCGGAGCTGGCATTTGCTGATGATGTTGCCCTGATTGCTAAATCAGAGGCACATCTCCAATCCAACCTGCAAGTCTGGAAGGAAGAGCTGGAGAAGAGAGGGATGGTCATAAGCAGCTCTAAAACAAAATCCATGGTGATATCACGAGAAGAAAGAAAACATCAGATTAAGTTGGGAGAACAGGTCCTGGAGCAGGTCGACCACTTTAAATATCTCGGAGCTATTATAGACCGAAAGGGAGGCATCAAAGAAGAGTTGGCCACTCAGAAAGCAGCGGCTGGGAGACTTTTTCAGGCCATAAATCGGGGATTCCTCAGCAAGAAAGAGGTTGGTAAGAAAACGAAGATGGCTGTATACCGCTCCACCTATGTCCCAGTCTTGACATATGGATGCGAGTCGTGGGCAATGACTACAACCCACAAAAGCCAGATCCAAACCTCAGAAATGAGGTATCTGAGGAAAGTGGTTGAAGTAACAAGAAGAGACATGGTCCGCAACCAGACGATCCGTCAAGGCCTAAAATCCCATCCGCTGCAGACCCAAATAGAACAGTCCCAACTAAGATGGTTTGGCCATGTCTGCAGAATGGGAGAAGATCGGCTACCACGACAAGCATGGGAAACAAAGAGCCAGGGATCCAGACCTCCAGGACGACCCAGAGTCCGCTGGGAGGACAACATTAGACAATCTTTGAAGGACCGAGGACTAGAATGGAACCAGGCCAAGAAGAAGACAGCTGATAGAATGGTCTGGCGCTCTCTCTTCCAAACCTCTACACCTCACGGTAGAAGGGGAACGACTAAGTAAGTAAGTAAGTAAGTAAGTGTTTTTTTATTACATTGATTTTTATTTTCATTACCTAGCGCTTAGTTGTGCGCCAGTAGTAACTGTTTACGCGCGGAATTAGTTTCTGCTTTCTATAATAAACTGATTATTAGTGGTTAATAAGTTAATTAACTTGTTTCTCTTGCCTATTATGCTCTATTTAGATTGTAGCTTTCTTTTCTTGTTTATATATGTTTGTGCTTTGTTCCATGCTGTTTTGCCATATTTGTATTTATTTACACACAATCTGTTGATTAATCTAAATTGTTACCATGTTGTATCATTGCTTTCTTTCACTACACACATTTCATTCCTGGTCATTCTTCACTTCATTTCATCTCCGCTTTTCACTCTCCACTTATTGGGTCAAAGTTAGTCTATACTTGATATATTTCATCTTTGTTTGAATTTGATGTTTGATCCTCTTTGCATACTTCATTTTCATTATCTACACATACTTCCATCCCTCTTGTGTTTGTTTATTTACACGACTTAACATATATTATGATTCTTAGTTGTAGATATTAGAATTTCATCGACCTCACATTTTTGTTCGATGTAATTTTCAAAAAGAAAAATGATGATATCATATTTTTTCCCCGGGGGTCGGTGTAGCAAAATATGCGAGAATAAACGCTCAATTCAGTACGATTTAGGCATAAAACGATAATAAATACATTAGCCCGCATGTGTCTGACGGTTGGCATCTTCGAAGCCAGAATCGTTGCTTTTTGCACAGTGCTAAGCCTATAGAACGATTTCACGGAAAAAGTCTGACACGCTTTAGTTTCGTTTTCGACAAACACTACTAATATTTAACTTTTGCCCAATCTGCTGATTACACTTTGTAGTCTAGCCTTACATTTAACTATTGGCGAAAGCATACCGCAATATAGCTATCTGAAGTAACACTTTCTGTCAACTTTGTAGCAAAATCAGTAGTAATCCTTACATTGTTTGGTAGTACTACACGATACAATGCTAACTAGTAACGCAAATTCTTAAACCTGCCCCGTCTACCCCCCGCTTCGCTGACACAGTCTGCAACGCATATATTCACACTGCGGAAAAGCCAGCCAAGGCATAACCACGCAGACAGTTTTATTTCCTCCTAGTGGTAGCATTTCTGATGTAACTAAAACAAGTAGTTATTTGAAAAATACATGCTCGCAAGATGAAGGAGAGGAAAGATGGCGGACTTGTGTAAAATTTTAGTTGACGATCGACGATGACAAAAAAATTGGAAATTTTGAACCATTATGAAGTTCCCCATAAGAATTATATGATAGTATGACGTAGAGTTAGCTGAGTAAGAATGTACTTTAAATAATATGATAGTCCCAGTATTAGAGAAGTTATTGAAGAAATACTAATATCTAAGAACACACGACCAGACACACTGGCGTTCCTGCTCATGTTTTTGGTAACGTTAGGGGGACGCGAGCTGGAAAAAGAGGCAGGGAGGTACATTCAAATTCGCTTGGGGTGAACAGAGTATGAATGGGAAAGGGGAACGGTAGGAGAAATGTAATCCTAAACGTGATATCTTTTGTATTGGGCATGACTAGAGCAGACTAGCCAATCGACCACCAGTTATTCAAAATTATTTTGGTTTTTCATTCAAACTGCTTTTGAATTCAAGCTGTAGAACGTTTCGATTGGCTAGTGTTGGTAAATATTAGCAAAAGGCTTTGACTATTCATTGCCAGTTGAACTAAAATTTGTATACAGATACGCTGAAAAACAGCTGTGTTAATTTTAAACTTAAATAAAGAATAAATTCACAGTCTGTGCAGTTCGGAGGAAGCTGAGGCCATTTCTTCACAAAATCAGCGTCATTTGTTTATATATTTCTTGATTGTGGTAAGGATATTTTATGAAATTTAATATGTTTGGTCCAACTACAAAGTTAGATACTGCTATTGTGGAAAAAGTGAAGGACATGTCGGAAGCAGACATTGTTGAGTCCACACATTAAACGGTATCTGACTCATGTATGTTGTTATAATTAAGTTGACATATTATTCTATTAAAATAGTTTAGCAAGCCTCTGTGTTCAATGAACACTGTTTCACATGCCTGAAGCAAATATAAGTGTAAAGAAAAGAAGAGAAGATCATATCACAGGAAATGTGGTTAATCCACATTATTGTATGGAGGAAAAGTATGTGAACGTACAGTGGCGTATCTACTATAAGGACTTGAGGTGTTGTCACAACCAGGTGGGAGTCCTGTACTATTCGGGGCGAGTGCATTTGTAAGGCACGCGAGGCTGACCCCATAACCACGTAGGAAATTAAGTGTTAGAATAAATGATCAGAGATAAAACGCCAGGGTGTCCTTTTGTTGCAGAGGGTCTATGTTCCTGTTGCCGGCTGGTGACAGGAAACCTGCTGAGTGCTTATAAACGCCAACCAGTCTCCAACCAGACTTATATGCTGTCGAATATCCAGCAGGAGCTTTGGCGAGTGTTGAAGTTGAAATTTCTGCAACTACCCATTGAATTATCTTACAACAAGGACTCCCAGGTGAAGAGTAAAACATCTGGGGCATCTCTGACATTTTCTTGTGTTTCAAAATATTACACAGGAATTTTATGGGGGTAGGATGAACTACAGCCCTCATATACAGTGACTCTCCCGTTAGATAAATAAAGTGACTAGTTTAATATTTCATACAGGAAGGACATTTATAAATACATAATAACTTTTAGTTATTGGGCAGATTGTCCCAACATTTTTAATTGTTCTTTTCTGTAAACTATCTTGTCCTTATTTTCAAAGACCTGTCCACAAGCTATGAATGGACAGGCAAAATAAATTGTAAATATTTGTTCAAAGAAAAACTTAACTGCTAGTTATTAACTTCTTTAATAGAAACTTAAAGTGTTTGATTGTTGTGTACCATCATTCATTTCTCCCCTAGACACTAGGTACACCATACACCATACACTAGAGCCAGAAGATTGACCGTGTGAGACCTAGGGAGGTAGCGTTAGGTTCTCTGCATATAATTCATCATCATCATCTATAGAGTCAGAGACCTACATTTGCATGACCTCACACGGTTATAGCATTCCCCTTTTCATTCTTTTTTAGGATACCATCATAACCTCCCCAGCAAAATCAACTTTGCTACAGTCGGTGTAATCTGTTAAGTCATGTTTTTGAGTAGGAGTTAAGTGTTGGGGATTCTTACGCACGGGTCTGATTTGTTATAGACACGCGAGTAAGCACGTTTAAAGTTATGAGATTATTTTTTACTTGGGTGCTTTGTACGCTATATTTTTTGGAACATAGCTCAACTGAGTATGTGTTAGATTTTAAAAAAAAAAAAGTGTTGATATGTTCTGATTAGTTAGGGGGAGAGATACGGTTGAGCTGAGCTCACACCTCGAGCTGTTAGTCCGCGCTTGAGCGAACTTTTACTGAGCTGTACTGAGAAACTATAATCTCGGTCATTAAGTATCTGGGAGAGCTTCGAGACGGTTTTGATAGTCTCGCTAGTGTGTCGAGAGTGTTTTTTGGATGAGTTGCTGTGTATGCAACCAATTAGAGATTGAAGATATTCTTAAGGGCATGGATTATACCGGCCATCATCATTTAATAAGGAATTGCTATTAATGTAACCAATTTTCTGATGGATGATTTGTGATAAGTTGCTATTTTTCTGCAACCTACTGCCATGGATTATTACCACATGTTTGCCATTGTAACTTGTGACAGTGAACTGTTCCTAATGTTTATGTTGCTGGCGTCACTGCCATGGATTATTACCACATGTTTGCCATTATAACTTGTGACAGTGTACTGTTTCTGATGTTTATGTTGCTGGCGTCACTGCCATGGATTATTACCACATGTTTGCCATTATAACTTGTGACAGTTTACTGTTCCTGATGTTTATGTTGCTGGCGTCAATAAAATGTGTATGAGTTGGAAACGCACTCGTCTTACTGTCGTGTGAAATTCTAATCCACATATATAAATTAAAAAGTAAATGTAAAGCCTAACAAATAACTTCAATAAAAGGAAAGAAGAATGGTAAAGAACAGTGCTGTCACAATGACTGTACTCGAAATCCCCTTTGTTTTCTACTTCGTCTGCAAATTGTAACGTTTCACGTTGATAGTAAAAGCCTACTGCATCACTACACGCTTTCTTCGATAAAACGTGTACTGCCTTTCTAAGAAAAACCTTGAGATACGCAAGCTGACCTATATTTAATATTCCATTCATGTCATTTTATACACTAAGTTACCATAAACGAAAGACAGATGGACTTAGGATAGAAAGAAAGGGAGGGCTGAAAGCCGGGACGCATACAACACTAAACACGCGTCTCGCTATACAATTACTACCATCACGCGTGTAAGGCCACAAGCACTAGCTTTTTTCAAATCGACAGTGATAAAAAACACTACCCATACGAGAGTTAGGTTTTAAAAACCTGAAAAAACGCTTATTAGGAAACATGACATTATACTGGTTTACGTTTGAAAACATTACAGTACCCAGACACCACATCGATCGAAGTGAACGGGAGGTAGAATAAAATACATATTTTGAACGCAGCCCCTTAGCCCCATTAAATTTATATATTTGGGTTCCTTAGGACTCGCTGACAAAGAATATGTTAAACGTTACGCAAATAGTCTAGGAATTAACAAATTATAGCCAAAAGAAATAGTGAGGGTGTCAGACAACCCCAAAATCAGAATCGCTCAGTGGCAGATTTTGACACCACCATTGTACGGGAAATAGGTCCCCATGTTAAATCCTATTTGATTGGAGCGCAATAAATGTAAGGCTAAACACGATTAGTCGGGCTATAAATATTGATTCTTTGTTGTTAGGGAAACGTGAGTAGGAGTACTTTTTTTCAAACGCTTGTGTAAACATGGCTCGATTGGTTAGACCCGCCAATATAGTCATTTAGAAGCGTTAGTTCAGCACCACATTTTCAAATAAACTTACTAAAGAACCAGTGCGTTGAGCGCCAGTGCATATTTTTCTAAATAAAAGCCTGGGACATCGGCAGATCGAAATTGTGCTATATTCATTGCCAGTCAACGTAACTGTGTATTATTCCATGAATTGTGGTAAGCTTGATATATTCAATATCTTTTTAATGAAAATTGAATGTAAATTGATAATTTATGTCTGTATATGTGTGTGGTTCAGTAGCGAACATGAGGCAAAGCCTATATAGTGCTCCAACCTGAACAGAAGGTGTCGGAGGAAAGTAAAACTACATGGAATTGCCAAACAGTACACTGACACCTATCTTATTGACTAGAAAGAAATAATGCTGGAATTGCAGAGGTGTAGTAACCATTAGGGAGGAGTATACTGATGGCAATTGTTTCAGATGAAGATAGCAATTGGCCTACCGCTCTGAACTCAGTGTTTGTTATGTATTGTGTTCAGTCTGGAAATAGATTAAAAATTAGTTATGAAGTAGGAGGTACAACCTTCTTGTTTCAGGGACTGTGGTCCTAAAGTTATTGAGCAGCACCTGGTCTGAGCTTTGCTGAAACAGGAGGCTGACAGCATACTCCTGGGTCCAGATAGCGACTAGTGAGGTGTCTCCAGAACACAGGGGAGCAATCGAGCAGAGGAGTCTTTTCCTGCCGCCATCACGAAAGTTAAGCCTCTGTGGTCAGTGGAGCTCAACATTATGTGTCCCCTCAAAAATTGACATTTTAATAAAAAAGAGGGACAATACCTTGTTTAAATTGACAGGAACTGTGAACTTTTCCCCCATACTATTTCCCAGCTAAACAAACACTTGAAGTCATGATGACAAATAACAACATAGCTTGAAAAACAAAACCAGTATTACCTCATAGTACTACTACACACTGACACACATAATAATAATAATAAATTCTTTAAGCGCCAAACACGGCGCATAAGGCAGAAACCAGTGCTCTCCAGGTTGTTCGTTGTGACGCCACTCCTCTTAGCTCTTGCACATTATTTAGGCCCAACGTTCTTCCTTCTCTTATTATTGTTCTTCTGAGTGTTTCTTTTGGTCTTCCTTTTTTCCGCTTACCCTCAGGAACCCAAGTGAGCGCCTGTAGTGGTATTCTGTTGTTTTGCATTCGTAGGACATGACCGATATATGACCATCGTCTTTTCCTTATATAGTCGGAGACATATTTCTGCCTAGAGTCTTCTCTTATTTGTCGATTAGTCTTGAATTCTTTCCAACTGATGTTCATGAGTTTTCTAAGACATTTGTTCTCGAATGTATTCAGCTTGTTCTCCAATGATTTTGTTATTTTCCAACTCTCACAGCCGTATGTTAACACTGAGATAACATTTGAATTAAACAGCCGAAGCTTGGTATGTATATTCAATGATCGTAATTTCCAAATGTTAGATAATCTATTGAAGGCGCTAGCTGCCAAAGCAATTCTAGTATGGATTTCTCTTGTTGTGTCACCATCCTGAGTCATTTTTACTGCCTAAATAATTGAAACTTTCAACTTTCTGTAGTTTTTCCCCGTTCAAGATGATATCAAAGGTCTCGTTAGAAAAGTTCATAGCTTTAGTTTTAGAGGCATTTATTTGGAGACCAATTTTAACCGAGAGATGACACAAATTATTTATTGCTTCTTGTGATTGTCTTGGTGTTGAACTTAAGAATGCTACATCATCTGCGAAATCCAGGTCCCCCAGGAATTTTCCATTTGTCCATTTTATACCCAATTGTTCATTGTGGGTATAGTTTCTCATAACCCAATCAATAGCTACTGACACACATAGGATAATATTAATAAAATATGCCACTACAATGTTCATATTTATAAATTCTGTACATATAAATTGTGATTACATTTGAATGTGATTCCTGGTTCACTTTGTAGTTGAATCAGGATATATAATAGTGAAAGTAATTAATACATAAATATTTGAAACTTTACCAGTGACTCATTTAAGATAGTCTTATAGAGTGTTAAATGTGTGTGAGTGTCACAGTGTTGTCAAGTGTGGTGGAATAAATTAAATTGTTTATCTGTCTGTTGTTGTTGTGACTTACACTTCATCATTTACATAACCCTAGACATTTAACGTAGTCATCACAATATTCCAGAATAATTCTGACTGAGTTATAAATGTGGTAGCAAGTAAGAATATCTGTAAAACACTACACCTATTAGATACAGATACCTTCACAGCTGATCTCAGTCAGTACACTAAGTCCCCTATAAATATTTATAACATCCCATTTTACCACACTTACCCGTTGGTCTATTCCTTACCTGACGTTACTGTTGTGTGGGTGAAAACGGAATATAAACAAACCTAAAGAACTCATGACATTCGCTTACATATTATACAACTGTCGGCCACTACTGTAAGCCCGACATTACTGACATCGACCTTGTCAGCGGTACTACACCACAACACCCACCACAAACAATCAACAATAACAGAAACACTAACAGAACAGCTTGTACGAATCTACACACAGTAACAGCAGTGTATAAATAAAGAGTGTTAATCAAGTAAAACTAGATAGATGACATTCCTTCGAAATATAGATCTAACCAACGAAAATCAGTATACGTCAATTAAAAATCTGTTAAACATAATGTACGAGGGTATATTGCTTATTTAGTAACTATTATTACCAAAGGAGCATTAACAATTTTTACCTTAATATAAAAAGTCAAATAATTTATAACGTCATCTGCTCGCATTGTGAAATGCGTTTTTGTTGTTGTTTGCGTTTGCTCGACCTTATCTCACTCTAATAGGCTGGCCTTTTCTAAGCGGTATGTAGGCCCGTGTTGTGTCGTAGTTTACAGCTGAGCTGCGATATCTGCGCCTTTCGGCCCGACACATCCGATTTCAGCACGCAAATTTTACGGGTTTGCGTTCCCTGCCATCTCACGCCCATATGTATCCTTTACTTCATGTCCATACAATGCTTAATGGTGCAGTGAAATGACTGCGCCAGTGCATTGTGAAATAAATCTTCTCTGTGGCCAGAACATTTTCAAAGCGGAGCGGGCAACGAAGCTTATTTATTTTTTTTTCGTCGGTAATAAGTTTAATTGTAATCGAGTTAAGTTGTTGTTGATGACTAGCTATTTTGAATTACGTTACAAGAGCACATAAAAAACACACACACGAATCTTTATTAAAGCTTTTTAAATAAAAATCATTTTTCGTTTAATGTTGACAATTTTCACATCTGATTTTCAGTGATCTTCATTTTTATTTTTTCATTAAGTTTTCCTTAAAACAATTAGTTCAATTTACTTAACGCTAATATACAATACAATAAAAATAATATTAATTTCTAAAATAAAATAAATAATAGCTTTGTTAACATTTCAAAATAGATATATTTCTCACGTTCGTCCCTAGGCATCGATTTATGTTGCATATATTCTCAGAACAATCCACTATTCACCTTTCAGAAAATTTATAGTGGCAATAAAAAGATCGTGTTTCTTCCATGCCTAAATAATTAAACGGGTCAGTCTCTCTTCCTGACGCCAATCTTATCTCAACTTACCGACTGGTGTGAAGTATACTGTTCAAAAAAAGAAACGCAACATTATTTCAGTGGTAATGGACACCAAATTTCAAACTTGTACCAAAATTTTATTTTTTACGGAATTAATGTTTCAATCTTGGCATGCAGAAACTTTCAGACTTTAACAATGAAATGATGTTCATTAAATTTGGTTTGGACTTTTATTCTTTGCGACTGAGGCCTCCGTTTCGGTAAGGTGTATGGCCTACTCTGGCATCTATCAGAGAACGACATCTCCTTGACATGGATCCGATTAGCCTTTGGATCTGTTGTTGGATGGCTGCCCACTCTTCCCGCAGTGCAAGAGACAACTGTCGGAGATTGGCTGGAGCCACGTCTCGCTGGTGGAGTCGTCTGTCGAGTTCATCCCATAAGTGTTCTATCGGGTTCATGTCTGATGACATGGCTGGCCACGGAATGGTCTGGACGTTGTCGTCAGCGAGGAACTGGGGGGTGAGTTGTGCCACATGAGGTCGAGCGTTATCCTGCTGAAAAATCGACCCTCGTGCAGCCAGAAGTGAAAGGACGTGAGGACGAAGGATTTCAGCGACGTATCGTTGGGCATTCAGGCGTCCTTCAATTTGCACCAGGTCACTTCTTCCCATGAAGTTGATCGCCCCCCACATCAGTACACCTCCACCACCATGTGGAGGAGCCTCATCAACGCTGTTCTGGGCGTAGCGCTCATGGACTCTGCGGTAAACTCTTCTCCGTCTATCGTGTCGCTGGAGCACAAAAAATGATTCATCACTAAACCAAACCCGTCTCCAGTCATTCCAACGATCCATTGACGATGCTGGTTCGCCCACTGCAGTCGGTTCTGGCGATGCTGGTCCGTACGAACAGGACCTCTGTAGGGTCTTCTAGCCCAAAGACCAGAGTCGTGCAGCCGGTTCCTGACCGTTTGATTTGAAATTCGACGAGCTGCTGACATTGACTGGACTGTGGAGGACGCATATGCAAGTCGATTCCTGAGGTGACGCAGCCGTATGAAGCGGTCTTCGGCAGGAGTTGTGACTCTGGGTCTTCCACTGCGCGGCCGGTCTGCCACTGAGCTAGTTTCTTGAAATCGCCTCCAAAGGCGACTAATTGTGCTTCTAACCACATTAAATTGTCTGGCCACTACACTTTGTGATTGTCCAGTCTGTAAACGTCCAATGATGATGAGTCGTTGTTCTGTAGTGAGATGAGCCATACTTGCGCATTGAGTTTTCAACTGAGTTTATTCGAGGAGCGTCAATCTTTTATAGGCATTCAATAATATGTTCAGAGAGTTTTGTGTTCAGTAAGTTTCACGGGATTCTCATGAACCTGTCACGAGTTATTGTCAAAAATGTTGTTTTGACCTTGACCTCTTTCATGACCTCACGAATCATGAGGTGAGTACAATTCAGGTAACCACGAGAAGTTAATGATCAGATGGACACAGTCGATAGGTTGACTGATGTCCAATCAGCGAATATCTTTTATAAAAGTAACACCAAAAAAGTTGCGTTTCTTTGTTTTAACAGTATATTTATGACCTTTAACGTGAAGCGTCCACGATAATGGGCAGTTTTGACAGTCCTAGCAAAGAAGTTTACAATTGTTTGTTATCACGTCTTACCTAATTAACATGCAGAGGAGGAAAGAAATAGATGATACCACTCACGCATGGCAAAATCCCACAGAGGGCTGTTACGTTTAACCATGGCATTGTTTTATCAGGAAGTTCAAAGAAAGAAACTATAATAGACTGACTTGAGAACTATAGCTATTATTGAACTCTAAAAGAAAGTTGAATTTAAAATTTAAAGTAATTGCCAACACATTTCAAATTGTGAGAAGAACTATATTCGTGATCAGAAGCAACTGACACTTTCATATAAAAATAAACTTACTTAAAGTGAAAGTGGTTAACTCCTTAAACAGTTTTCTATAATGAATTTTACATATTGATAAGTACAACTTGATTTGTTTTTGTTTTTTGTTTTCATTTTTAAAAAGTGTTTGCACTCAGTACTGTAAATATTGCATGCATGTTTAAAATCACTGACCAGTTCAACTAAGTGCATGTCATAGCTCTTTTATTTCTTCACATTTTAACATATAACACTGTATGTTATCATTATAAATAAATTATTTCATGTCAAACCAGTAACGGTTGTCATGTCTCAATTTAGCTCGTAAAAATGATAATACTAAGATACTGAGCGTCCGATTGACAGAGTGGTTAGAGCGCCGGTCTCAGGCGGCAAAGGTGCCAGGTTCAAATCACGGTACCTGCACGCTCCCGTTTACCCATCTGTAAATGGGTACCTGCCTTTGAGTTAGGGAAGGAAAAGGCAGCGATGAAGAGAACTAGTCACCCCGCCTCTCGATGTTAGACGTAGTATGTTGAAGTCTCTAACACTTCACTCCCCTACAGCTATATCTGCTATGAGACTACCTGTTTTTGTTACTCTGATTTAACTTGAGCCACTCTTGACATTTCGTCTCAATATGACGATACCTGTTTATAATTAAATGACGCTTATTTTATGTCTTTTCCTTAACAGAAAGTTATGTAAGTGATATAACAACCAAGATCTTTCTTTCATATATGTTTAGTTTAACAATTATAATTAATACAAATTATTCAGAGGTACAATTACATGCCATATATTTTTTGATATACTTATTGAGCGTCTGATTGAAAGAGTGGTGAGAGCGATGGTCTCTCTCTGTAAAGGTGCTAGGTTCGATTCACGGTAACGACACGCTCCAGTCTACTCAGCTGTAAATGGATACCTGACTTCGCTCGTGAGTTAGGGAAGGAAAAGGCAACGGGGAAGGGAGCTGGTCACCCCACCTCTCGATGCTGGACCTAGTAAATTGAAGTCTCTAACACTTCACTCCACTACGGCAGCATCTGCAATGGGACCACCCTTACCTTATATTTATTATTCACTGCCCAAATTATGATCCCACTACACGCACCATACCGCACTACACGCACCATACCGCACTACACGCACCATACCGATACCTGTTTGGAATGAATATTGAAATAATAATTTCCTACCATACATTTTAGACGAAATTAGAAAAATTTCATAAAATTTGTTTACACACTATAAATGAATAACATATGAAGCAAACATAAAAACATCTTTACTCTTTATCTCTCCAGTCTTTTGTCCTATAAAGGAAGGAAAGGTGGAAATATCTGCCTAATGGATTATAATAACTACAACACAGTGCGATATATCAATTTATTTTTGTCAGACAAGATTTACTGTACAGTGCGTGTATTCGGGTACGTCCTTCCTACCTACTACTGTACAGTGCTTCCTGCCTGAGTTAAGTACCTGCTATCTAGACAAGAATCACTTGTCCAGTGTTCCCTACCTGACGGCACGAAGCACTCTACAGTGAGTGTTGCTGGGTACGTCCTTCCTGCCTCCTACACCGGCCTTAAGCCGATTAGACCCCCACACTCATACGGGGCCCCGCACTTGGGCTCCCAATCACCAGTTTAAAAAAGAAAGAGCTAAGATTGTTTCAAATTAGATATCAGGAATATGTGCTTTTACATTGTAGTAAAAATAAAAAGAATATCTATATTTATTAGCTATATTTTGACATAAAACGTGTTTTAAAAAATATCCCTTAGTTTTTGTTACTGTCAGATATGTAGAAGGGCTGGTACACTGTAAATGCGTGGGGAAAAAATGGTAGAGTGACCGTGTTATCTGTCATCTGTACTGTGGAATGTAGGTCACCAGCGCGGGGTTACACCCGGTGTCGTGGAATATTCTAATCCACATATATAAATTAAAAGGTAAATATAAAGCTTAACAAATAAAATCTAATAAAGAAAAGAGCAATGGTAAAATAACAGTGCTGTCACAAGGAATGTACTCGAAATCCCCTTTGTTTTATGCTTCGTCTGCAAATTGTAACGCTTTCACGTTGATAGTAAAAGCCTACTATATTATTACCCGCTTTCTTCAATGAAACGTGTGCTGTATTTCTTGGAAAAACATTGAGATACCAAGCATATCAATGACCTAATTTAAATATTTCATTCATTCCATTTTATACACGGCGTAACTAAAGACAGATGGACTAAAGGATAGAGAGAAGGGAGAGGCATAAAGCCGAACACGTGCAACACAAAACACGCGTCGCGCGATACACAATTACTACTATCACGCGTGTAAGGCCACATGCACTAACTTTTTCGGACGGACAGTGATAAAAACACTAACCTTCCCAGAGTTAGGTTTTTAAATCCTGAAAAACTCTTATTAGAAAGATGACAATAGATGGGTTTACGTTTGAAAACATTACAGTACCCAGACAGCACATCTTCGAAACAGGAGGTAGAAGGAATTGCATATTTTGAACGCAGCATTTTAGCTCTATTAAATATATATATTTGGGTTCCTTAGGGTTTGCTGACAAAGAATATGTACAACGTTATGCAAATAGTCTAGGAATTAACAAGTTATAGCCAAAATAAAATGATGGTGCTGTCAGACAACACCCAAAATCAGAATCGCTCAGTGGTAGATTTTTTTTCACCACCATTGTACGGGAAATGGGCCACAAGTTACATTTGAACTGATTGGCTGGAATGATATGTAAGGCTAAACACGATTAGTCGGACTATAAATACTATCTTTGGTTGTTAGGGGAGACGTAGGAAGTTAAAATTTTTTCAAACACTTGTCGAAACGTGGCTCCATTGGCCAGACTCGCTGATATACTCACTTAGGAGCGTTAGTTCGAGACCACTAGTCAAATAAGCTTGATAAAGCAACAGTGCGTTGAAGCCAGCTCATATTTTTGCTAAATAAAAGCCTGGA
The DNA here is from genome assembly GCA_024509875.1 of Oreohelix idahoensis. Lineage (NCBI taxonomy): Eukaryota > Metazoa > Mollusca > Gastropoda > Stylommatophora > Oreohelicidae > Oreohelix > Oreohelix idahoensis. The sequence continues at coordinate 224,575 of JAMPIV010000238.1, forward strand.
ACATAAGCAGATGGGAATTTGTGCCAGTATTTGTGCCAGAATTCATTGCTAATCAACGTATCTGTGTTTGTTTCCATGAATTGTGGTAAGCTTGAAACATTCAGTATCTTTTAATGAAAATTGAATGTGAATTGTTAATTTATGCCTGTATATATGTGTAGTTCAGTAGCAAACATGATGTAAAGCCTATAATGCTCCAGCCTGAACAGAAGGTGTCGGAGGAAAGTAAAACTGCATGGAATGGCCAAACAGTACACTGACACCTAGATTATTGATTAGACAGAAATAATGCTGGAAGTGCAGAGGCGTAGTAACCATTAAGGAGGTTAATACTGGTATAAAGTATTTCAGATGAAGCTGACAGTTGGCCTAACGCTCTGAACTCAATGTTTGTGATGTATTGTGCTCAGTGTAAAAAGAGAGTATAAATTAGTTATGAAGTAGAAGGTACATCCTTCTTGTTTTCAGGGACCGTGGTCTTGATGGTATTGAGCAGCACCTGGTCAGAGCTTTGCTGAATCCAGAGTCGGACAGCATACTCCTTGGTCCATTTAGCTATCAGTGAGGTGTCTCCAGAGCCCAGGGGAGAAATCGAGCAGAGGAGTCTTTTCCTGCCGCCATCACGCAAGATAAGCTGATGTGGCCAGCTGAGCTCAAAATTATGTACCCCCATCTTAAAATGACCTTGTAAAAATAACATTAAGAGGGGAATTAAATTGTTTTAATATCAGGAACTGAGAACATCTCCAATACTAGGTCCAATAAAGACAAACTATTGAAGTCATGATGACAAATACCAACAGAGCTTGAACAAAACAAAACCAGTATTACCTCATATTACTACTACACAACTGACACACATAGGATACTTTTAATAATATATGTCACTACAATATTCATATTGATAAATTCTGTACATATAACTTGTAATTAAAATTGATTGTGATTCCTGGTTCCCTTTGTATTTGAATCAGGACACATATTCATTCATAACAGCAATGAATACATATTGTTATTTGAAAAGTTATCAGTGACTCCTTTAAGATATCCTTTAGAGTGTTATATGTATGTGAGTGTCACAGTGTTGTCAAGTGTGGTGGAATAAATTAAATTGTTTATCTGTCTGTTGTTGTTATGACTTACACTTCATCATACACATACCCTAGACATACAACGTAGTCATCACACTATTCCAGAATAATTCTGACTGAGGTATACATATGTGGCAGCAAGTAAGGTTATATATAATACACTACTCTTATTAGATATATATACCTTCACAGCTGATCTCAGTCAGTACACTAAGTCCCCTATAAATATTTATAACATCCCACTTCACCACATATATTGGGGTCTCGCTCTTGGGATTTTGAATCTTTACCTATTAAAAATATTGGGGGTAATTCACTTCAGGGAATATAAGAATTAAAAGGTATCCTTGGGTGGAATTAAATAAGGTTGAGCTCACGGTGCCTGTGTTGTCCATTAGATATATAGTTAGAGATTGAATTGTTGGTTAGACATTGTATAAATTTACCTGATAGACAATGGCGGACCTGGCCTAATTTCGATCTGCTGCTGTTCAGACTGCAAAAGAGTTAGGATTAGATGGGCAAGTTATGGTTGCCTATGTCACGACGGAATGTGACAAATTTATTGAACGCGAAGAAAGAAGGTTTGAAGCCGAAAGAAAGTTAGAGGCTGAAAGGGAAATTAAGAAGTTACAATTTGAGGCTGAGGCTGAGACTAAGAGGTTGCAGATTGAGGCTGAGGCTAAGAAATTGGAAGCAGAAGAAAGAAGATTGACTGCAGAAAGAGAAGAGAAGAAATTAGCTGCAGAAAGAGAAGAGAAGAAATTAGCTGCAGAAAGAGAAGAGAAGAAATTAGCTGCAGAAAGAGAAGAGAAGAAATTAGCTGCAGAAAGAGAAGAGAAGACATTAGCTGCAGAAAGAGAAGAGATTAGCTGCAGAAAGGGAAGCAGAAAAGGAGGAGAAGAGATTACAAAGGGAACATGAGTTAAGACTAAGGGAGTTTGAGTTTCAAGGCCATGCTCCTGAAAATGGTGCCAGTCCCTTTGCCTCTGATGCCACTGCTAGCCAAGGAGCCTCAACCTCAGCTATGAATTTTCATTTAGATCATTTTGTTGAGAAAGACGATGATATAGAGAGCTACCTAAATAGGTATGAACTATTAGCTACCACGTATGGGTTAGAGAGAGAAAGGTGGAGCTTAAAGTTATCTCAAGGACTTCGTGGGGCAGCTTATGAAGTTTTTGCAAAAATGAGCAGAGGTGATCAGGAAAATTATGACATGCTAAAGCAGGCTCTTTTGTTAAGGTATGAAAAGAATGCAGAATTTTATAGGAAAAAATTTAGGAATGCTAAACTACTGTCAGGTGAAACCTATCACCAGTTCTCTGCACGAATAGAGACATACTTGGAGAAATGGACTTCTCTGGGGAAAACCCAAGATCTTAAGGAAATGGTCCTTATAGAGCAATTAAGAGAGTCCATGGCTCCAGACCTGAGAAAGTTTCTCATGGAACAAGGTGCAGAGAGGCTGGGTGAGTTGCTAAATGTTGCTGAAAGGTATCAAGCAGCTCAAGCAGAGGTAACAGGTAATAAAAAGAAACAAGTGGATAACTTTAGGGCACCACAGAACTTTAATAAATTTGATCCTAGGGATCAAAATAAAGGTAAGCACCAATTTGATAGGCCACGGTATGAAAATAAAAATAAATTCCCACAATTCGATGAAAGGAAATATGATGAAAGAAAATCTTTCAACCAAGGAAAAAGGTGGTGTAAGAATTGTCAGATGGACAATCATGACACTGACCGTTGCAGAAGGAAACCTGTGTATATGGCAACCCTTCAGGTCAGGTCGACCTCAAGACAGGAGGAGGATATTATGTTAGATACCACTCCAGAAGAGATGAGGAAGGCACAGGCTGGGGATAAAACACTCAAGCCTTGTTTCAGAAAATTGTCAACTTGTCATACAACTCCAGGCAAGGGAGATTTTTACATGAAAAACAAGTTGATGTATAGGAAGACTGGAGCTAGATCCAAAGGTCAGGGACAGCTGGTACTTCCTAAAAGATATAGGGCAGACTTAATAAGGAGCCTACATGTGAAACCAGATGGGGACCATGAGAAGATAGGTACCATCATTCAAAAGGTGGCTCACAATTATTATTGGCCCAAAGCAAGATGGGACATTGAGAATTTTGTAGAAAGGTGTAGCATAGCACATGAGGGAACACCCACAAGTGGGAACATGGATCAGGACCTGGACACGCCACGGGGCAAAATTAGGCCTGATAATAAAAAGAAAAATAGATTTGATAAAGTGGACCAAATGGAATGGGAAGCCCCTTTTCACGGACAAGCTTCACTTAACTGTTTTACAATGGCCACTATGCGGAGAGTGCAAAAAGATGTCTTACCCCAGGATAAGCCGAAAATCCCTCAATCGGACTTAAACAAACTGGAGGAAGAGGATGTAGAGAGGAAATCTCTCATCAAGAATTTTAAGTGGGGAGAAAGCCCCAAAAGAAAAATTGGTAGCGGTCGTTTTGTGAATGATAATTCTGGGAGGAAAAATCATCACTATAAAGCTTCGAGTGGAAGAGACCATACCGGTGCATGGACAAATAGGTCCACACAATTAAAGGTCCATATGTAGCTTTGTTAAGAACGTGGACTGATGAAAAGGCAGAGGAAAACATTACATCTTCATACCAATATGTGAATGAGCTGACCACTCGTTTAAAAACTGGCTGGAAACTTGCCAATGAAAATTTGAAACAAGCCAGGAAGAAACATGCTGCCTATTATAACAGGAAGGCGAAAGACAGAAATTTGGCTGTGGGAGAGAAAGTACTGCTTCTTTTGCCCGGGAGTCAGAATAAGTTACAAATTGGATGGCAGGGTCCATATACAGTTTTAGAGAAGGTGTCTAGAACAAATTATAAGATAGATAAGAAGGGGAAAGAAAAAATCTATCATGTGAATCTCCTGAAGAAATATTTGGAAAGAGAACATCAGGAAGAGACACACTTGTTGACCTTGTCCATCGCCATGGAGATGAAAAAGGAACCACTTTCATCATTTGAATATCCATTACACCCCTGTGAGACAGCAGCACAGGTGAAAATCAGTACACATTTAACGAAAACTCAGAAAGAGAGAGTGCAACAGGTTCTAAATAATCATGCAGAGGTGTTAACAGACCGACCAGGGCATACAAACCTATTGGAATATGATATGAAACTGATAGACCCCACACCTGTCTGTATGAAACCATATTCGATTCCGTTTGCTAAGGAGAAAGCTTTGAAGGAAGAGATAGACTATCTGTTGAAGGAAGGAATTATTTCGCACAGTGAATCTTCGTATAGTTCCGGTGTTGTACTCTTAAGGAAGCCCTCTGGAGAACATAGACTCTGTATAGATTACAGGAGACTGAATGCTATTACAGAAGGACAGGTGGATCCATTGCCGGATACAAATCAGCTGTTTGCCAGACTAAATAAAGCTAAATATTTCTCAAAAGTGGATCTGAGTAAAGGATACTATCAGATTCCAGTAAAGCCTGAGGTTAGACCATACCTAGCTTTTAGTACCTCAGAAGGACACTATGAGTTTAATAGATTGCCATTTGGATTGAAGAATGCGCCTAGTGTCTTCTCTAGAATGATGAGAAAATTGTTGGATGTAAACATTTCGGAGGAACGTAATGAATCCCTGAGTTGCCTCTTTGATTGAGGATATTCCGAATGTTTCATACAGGATAATAAGAAGATTATGGGATCCACTACGAAAACTCTGCTATCACCAGGTATATGTTATCTCCTCATAACGTACATTTTGAGGGAAATATAATGTTCTCTGGACATGTCATTGCGCAGACTCAGAGAAGAGAAATGGTGAATACGGGTTGCGAAGCAGCATTAAGACAAGCACTCACACTTGCGGCTGTTCAGTAACATAACCGAAATATATTATTGGTTGTAGAAGTCTGAGGCAGATTTCATGAGTAGTGCCTACTCTGAATGGACCCAACTACATAAAACCATGATAGCACCACAGCAGAGTAAAGTCAAGTTGACTTACATTTATCTATGTGTATATAGAATAAAGGACTGACATGGGATGTCTGTTTTAAGAGGGGAGGTGTCGTGAAATATTCTAATCCACATATATAAATTAAAAGGTAAATATAAAGCCTAACAAATAAATCTAATAAAGAAAAGAGCAATGGTAAAATAACAGTGCTGTCACAAGGAATGTACTCGAAATCCCCTTTGTTTTATGCTTCGTCTGCAAATTGTAACGCTTTCACGTTGATAGTAAAAGCCTACTATATTATTACCCGCTTTCTTCAATGAAACGTGTGCTGTATTTCTTGGAAAAATCATTCCATTTTATACACGGCGTAACTAAAGACAGATGGACTAAAGGATAGAGAGAAGGGAGAGGCATAAAGCCGAACACGTGCAACACAAAACACGCGTCGCGCGATACACAATTACTACTATCACGCGTGTAAGGCCACATGCACTAACTTTTTCGGACGGACAGTGATAAAAACACTAACCTTCCCAGAGTTAGGTTTTTAAATCCTGAAAAACTCTTATTAGAAAGATGACAATAGATGGGTTTACGTTTGAAAACATTACAGTACCCAGACAGCACATCTTCGAAACAGGAGGTAGAAGGAATTGCATATTTTGAACGCAGCCACTTAGCTCTATTAAATATATATATTTGGGTTCCTTAGGGTTTGCTGACAAAGAATATGTAAAACGTTACGCAAATAGTCTAGGAATTAACAAGTTATAGCCAAAATAAAATGATGGTGCTGTCAGACAACACCCAAAATCAGAATCGCTCAGTGGTAGATTTTTTTAACCACCATTGTACGGGAAATGGGCCACAAGTTACATTTGAACTGATTGGCTGGAATGATATGTAAGGCTAAACACGATTAGTCGGACTATAAATACTATCTTTGGTTGTTAGGGGAGACGTAGGAAGTTAAAATTTTTTCAAACACTTGTCGAAACGTGGCTCCATTGGCCAGACTCGCTGATATACTCACTTAGGAGCGTTAGTTCGAGACCACTAGTCAAATAAGCTTGATAAAGCAACAGTGCGTTGAAGCCAGCTCATATTTTTGCTAAATAAAAGCCTGGAACATAAGCAGATGGGAATTTGTGCCAGTATTTGTGCCAGAATTCATTGCTAATCAACGTATCTGTGTTTGTTTCCATGAATTGTGGTAAGCTTGAAACATTCAGTATCTTTTAATGAAAATTGAATGTGAATTGTTAATTTATGCCTGTATATATGTGTAGTTCAGTAGCAAACATGATGTAAAGCCTATAATGCTCCAGCCTGAACAGAAGGTGTCGGAGGAAAGTAAAACTGCATGGAATGGCCAAACAGTACACTGACACCTAGATTATTGATTAGACAGAAATAATGCTGGAAGTGCAGAGGCGTAGTAACCATTAAGGAGGTTAATACTGGTATAAAGTATTTCAGATGAAGCTGACAGTTGGCCTAACGCTCTGAACTCAATGTTTGTGATGTATTGTGCTCAGTGTAAAAAGAGAGTATAAATTAGTTATGAAGTAGAAGGTACATCCTTCTTGTTTTCAGGGACCGTGGTCTTGATGGTATTGAGCAGCACCTGGTCAGAGCTTTGCTGAATCCAGAGTCGGACAGCATACTCCTTGGTCCATTTAGCTATCAGTGAGGTGTCTCCAGAGCCCAGGGGAGAAATCGAGCAGAGGAGTCTTTTCCTGCCGCCATCACGCAAGATAAGCTGATGTGGCCAGCTGAGCTCAAAATTATGTACCCCCATCTTAAAATGACCTTGTAAAAATAACATTAAGAGGGGAATTAAATTGTTTTAATAACAGGAACTGAGAACATCTCCAATACTAGGTCCAATAAAGACAAACTATTGAAGTCATGATGACAAATACCAACAGAGCTTGAACAAAACAAAACCAGTATTACCTCATATTACTACTACACAACTGACACACATAGGATACTTTTAATAATATATGTCATTACAATATTCTTATTGATAAATTCTGTACATATAACTTGTAAGTAAAATTGATTGTGATTCCTGGTTCCCTTTGTATTTGAATCAGGACACATATTCATTCATAACAGCAATGAATACATATTGTTATTTGAAAAGTTATCAGTGACTCCTTTAAGATATCCTTTAGAGTGTTATATGTATGTGAGTGTCACAGTGTTGTCAAGTGTGGTGGAATAAATTAAATTGTTTATCTGTCTGTTGTTGTTATGACTTACACTTCATCATACACATACCCTAGACATACAACGTAGTCATCACACTATTCCAGAATAATTCTGACTGAGGTATACATATGTGGCAGCAAGTAAGGTTATATATCATACACTACTCTTATTAGATATATATACCTTCACAGCTGATCTCAGTCAGTACACTAAGTCCCCTATACATATTTATAACATCCCACTTCACCACACCCGGGATGATATGGCCCCTCAAAAACAGTGTTCATATAACGTCTGTATAGTAATGTGTTGAGTGAGGGTAAAGACGCGAATGCTAAGAGCTCTTGATAGATGAATAATACCCTCTTTCACTCATGTGCAGTCGTCAATGACGCAAGGAAGACTGCTGGCACATTAAACACATTTAATGACGAAAACTAACAGTAGCATCAATAAGACAGTCAAATTACAGGTTGGCATAATACATCATGGTACAATTGATAAATGGTCTTGCAATGATACATGGGCACTCGTTGCATAATAGCACAATGGAATGTCAGTAGACAAGCACTCAGTATTGCCCATATATATATCATCTGAGTTTACTGACAAAGCACGTCAGTTTATAAACAATATTCAAGATGGCTTCTAGACCTAACCTCGTCTAGGAAAGATTCCTTTAAATAATGTTCAGCACATATTTTTTTCATGTAATCATATTGAACCGCTAGTAATGGGTTCTCATCTGTAGCAGTGATCTCTGGACTCATCAAGCGATAATACGGGGCATCCCTTTCTCTTCCTGATAGTCCTTAAATATGTGTATACAAGATGGCTGCTGTCGTGAGCTGTCACTCACTTTAGGATACAAACTGGAATCTGTATCAAAGTTAATCCTACATTAAATGTTCTCATTGCTCTGTAGATTCTATCATGATGCAATGGACTTCAACATACAATATGGTGCTGCTAGAAATGAATGACCTCTTCATCTAGTTAAATATTCCCTCAGACGTACAAATCGTGCGTCTGCTTATCGAAAAACGATGGCTTCGTAAGAGAGTTCATAAGAAGTGCTTTTGTTACCTTGGTATCAGAAATATGATTCTGCCATTCCTTGGCAATAAGAATAAACACTGGGGTAAAGCATACACGATAGGTCTAGACGACTATCACTTTCCCCTACACATATATCGATCACTTTTTCCGGCGACAAGCCGATACAGAAAACACGACAGCCCCCCCATCATCAGGGCGAAGCCAAATCACACCTCTCTAGCCACACATCCGCTGAACAGCCTTTGACCTTTCTAGCGACAAAGAACATATAGTATCTTTTCCCAGCTAACAACGACTACAAGGGTGGGGGGGGGCCACATAGGTAAATGAGGCTGGGGGGGGGGGGGTGTGCATGAACAAAAAAATGTTGAGAACCCCTGGTCTAGATCATCTCTGCTAATGTTTGTCAGTTCCCTTGCAATGTTTGTCAGTTCCCTTGCAATGTTTGTCAGTTCCCTTGCAATGTTTGTCAGTTCCCTTGCAATGTGTGTCAGTTCCCTTGCAATGTTTGTCAGTTCCCTTGCAATGTTTGTCAGTTCCCTTGCAATGTTTGTCAGTTCCCTTGCAATGTTTGTCAGTTCCCTTGCAATGTTTGTCTTTGTTGTTACTAAACCAGTAAGAAGTTTGTTTTTTAATTAAAAAGAAGGACAAACAGGTTAACAACACGAAAAGGAGATTTTATACGAAAACCACACTAATTATACATAGAAATTAAATAGTTTAAATTAATAAATGACCGAAGAACAAAAGATGAAATTAATTTTAACAATCTAACAAAGAAAAGCATACTTTAAAAAAGAAATTAAAAAAAAAAACACATATTGCCTCGTATTGGCAAGGCGCGTCCCGTCCCGTTCAACCAAGTCGCCTATATTAAGGCGCATGTCCAAACAAAAAAGAACTGTAGGTCTAATTACATGATTTCGAGAGAAAAGAAAGCAAATAACGAGCTAAATTATGAGATTAAAAAAAAAAAAAAGAAAAGCAGAAAGAGAAACAGAAAGAAGGAAAGAAATAGGCTTTTTTAACGAGTAGTAGCATTATGAATTTTAGCATTCTGAGCTTTTAAATGCGGGCTGGGGTGAGAGACAGTTCGAAATCTCCCTAACTCTTATTCTTATTTCCCCTCCATCTCAAACATATCTATCGAATCATCCCATGTGTTCTAATGGCAGACGCGATCAAACCAGTGCCGAATCATGGTCTAGATCATCTCGGCCATTGTTTGTTAGTTCCTCTGCAATGTTTTTTCTTTTTTTTTTTTTACAAACTAGTAAGACCTTTAAAAAATTTTTTGAAAAGAATGTCATACAGGTTGACACGAAACTGTCGTGAAACGAGTGTAACCCACTACTTTGTTAATCACTATGTCGAGATACAGATTTGCTTCAACCAATCAACGAGCAACGTTCACCAGTCTCTGAGACAGAATAAATTAACGGCCATCTTGTTCACGCAAGATGGCGGTATAAAACTGAATAAAATTAGGCTGTACAGCGTTTGGGACTAAACCGGAGGAAACCAAACAGCTTGCTCCGCCAGGAACCAACCGAAAGCCTGGCTTAAAAATTCACCTACCTATATAATCGGGCGGATTTTATGCATAATCACACATCACCGAGACGACGCCAGAGATACCGACCGACTGAAGAGGAAGAAGCATATATATATATGTGAATCATTTGTAAACTTACAAATCCATTACATTCCATTTTTTCAAACATTCACCCTTCAGCACAAGAGTAGATAGTGTATATACTAAATAAATAATAGGGAAATTGTATTTGAAGACTTGTCAATTTTATCATTGTTAAGTAAAATCTGTTTCCTTGTTTTTTAATATCACAGTTAGTTACGCAGCGGAGGTAGCACTTTATGTCGGTCTCCTCTCTACTATTGTTTCGAGATCAGAACATTCACAGCCGTAACTAATTTGTGATACCAGTAGTTCTCTCAGACACTGGGACTTCACCATTTTCTGCAGAAATTCTATTTCCGTAATTTTCAGTACTATACTGATCATACAGCCAAATAAAACCTCTCGCCACAGAAACGAAGATTTCAAAAATTGAAAAGACGGAAATCAAACTAATTATACAAAGAAATAAGGTATAATAAATCAATACGTGACTGAAGAATGGAAAATGAAATTTTTAAGAATCAAACAGAAAAAGCGTACAGACAACAAGCCAAAATCATGAAGATAAACAACGAATAGCAGAAATAGAAGCAGAAGTAAGAAAGAAAGAAATAAAGACAGACAGACAAAAGAAAGTTACAAAGTAAGAAAGAAGTAAGAAACTTTTTAACGAATGATAGAAGTATGGATGATGTAAGTCAAAGAAAACAAGAAACACAGTGAGAAAAGTAAGAAGGAATTACGTAAACCGATATTAAGACAAATAAAGCTAAGAAAGAATTACAGAAAGTAAGCACAAAAACGTTGTTGTTGTTGTTGTTTTGAAGAGGTGATGGGTGGAGAGCGGGCACTTAACAGCTGACCATTATTGCCTCTTCTCGTTCCATCTTGGTCTACCCTGTTCAACCTGAAAATTGGTTATAATTGGGTTATTTAGTGTCATTTTATTTACTAATTTTGTATTCATTAAAAATAACTTTTGTCTTTTGCAGTTGCTAATTTTAATTTATATTAGTATTTGTCCATTTTATTTTCTCTTTTGTATTGTTTATAGATAACTATTGTCCTTTACACAAAACAAAGAGAGAGTGCGAATTTATACATTGAGCCACTTCCTGAAGACATCGTGCTGATACTTACTTACTTAGTCGTTCCCCTTCTACCGTGAGGTGTAGAGGTGTGTTGATGATAATAGTAAAGATTATATGAAAATAAAACTATTACGCATCCCAGTGTCATTTTTAATCAACATCATCATTATTTTAAATCCCCTTTATTGTAGATAAGACATGATGTCAATGACGCATAACCGGTTAGTTCTGCTCCTAGTCACAATAACCAGTTTATTTCAAGTTGTGACGCTATTGGCTCCAGAATGCATTGCGTTTAATGTCAAAATTTACCTGCACGGTGAAGAATGCCAGGAAGCAACTCTTCTGGAAGCTTTCGTTGAAAGCTGAGAACAACTCAGCAATTATCTTAACACCTTTCACAGTTTCATCCAAGTTGGATCCAAGAGAAGCCTCACTAAAAAATTGACTGCGCTGGAAAATTTATGTTTGTTGTACTTGTATTTAGCCGTCGAAGATTTGTGAGTGGGAATAGATATAAAAGTGCCAAGTGGCATGCACGAAGGAAACAGAGCAATTAAAAATCAGATGATAGGATGACAAATGCAGAGGCCATGAATCCATGTTCGTGTGTGAGTAGGCTTTGCCTCTATATGCATTGTTCATCCTCTTATTTGGATATCGTTGGATTTCCCTGTCTTTCCGTTATGAATTTTTCTAGATTTCCTACGCATTTCAGTCCTCTGCATTTGCTAATAAGCATGTTTTTTTAAATGTATTTTAAAAAAATATTTTGTCTTGTTTGTTTTGTTTCACAAAGAAACAAATTACTTACGTGTATGTCTCTAATGAAAGCACCTGCGGAATTTCGCTTTTCACGTCAATGTTTAAAATATTTTGTGCATTCTCTGAACATAACTTACTCCTACGTAAAGGGCTAACAGAAATAACGCGTACAAACATGAATGCTATTGCCTGCAAGTATATTTTCTATTACTATTAATTATTATTAATTATTATTAGACTACAGTATTATGAAAATCTGTGTTTCCCAGAGTGTAGTACGCGTGCCCCCAAGACTTGGAGCTTTCAAGATTCCAAATGCGACAATTATGCAATGCTCAATGAACTTAAATAAATTTGGTTAAAAACAGTGTAATGAGCATCGTGATTTAGAACTGTTCCGTGCTAGTTTCAACGGAATATCATGCAAGACTTCTGCCATACATCCTCGTTGTGCGCCACGGATAATGGCCCCTCTCGGGGTCTGAACTAAACTGGCAGAGGATCTTGGAGTCAGTGGATCCCTGAAGATGTGGTGTGCAGAACTCACCGATGAGTGGTATATGCTCTGATACCCATCAATCCACTCCCAAATCATGGGTCAAATGATAACTGAGTCATCAGTGAATGACTCAAAGTCTAAGGTGGACCAATGGGCCGAGAGACGGAATGGCTGCTGCGTAAGCAATCGCGAACATTGGCTGTAGGGAGTGTGAGCGGGGCGGCACCAGGCAGATGGACTTCCTAAGGTCATCCCTTCCCTCTTCCCTGGAATGGTGGCTCTACCAGAGTGATCGAATATTTCCACCATTTATTGCAAATATCCCATGAGAATTTTAACTTCCCAGAATCGTCGCGGGAGCTACGGAGATCGTGCTCTGACGTCGATACCTGCAACAAATGAAATGAGGACATACAAATGCAGAAGGAGAGGTAGGGGAGAGAAGGGGAGAGAAAGAAAAAGAAGGGCAGGAAAGAGAAGGTTCAGAAAGAAAGCAGATCGCATCTCGTTGAAATATGTGCGTATAGGATACTGGAATTGTCGAAGTGCCAATCAGTGTGGAGCCATTATACAAACAATCATCTACAATTTCGATATCCTCATGATCCCTCATACGTGGCTGGATACAAGTTCCCAAACTAGTGAGGATGCAGAATTGCAGGGGATTGCTGTGAATATAGGCAGTCAGAAGTGGCAAGTCTACAATTTATATGCTCGTTTCGACCATCTTACAGCAAAGAGTGACTGGAATTTTTTGGCAGAATTGTCTGAAGATTCTAACATAAGGTGTTTAATTGCTGGCGATTTCAATGCTAGACCCAAGGAGAGGGGTGTCGTACGATAGGTTAATTGTTTTATTTGGGCCCGTCTAAGTAAAGAGTGAATGTTGACAGATACACGAGAATGTATAGAAAATAGATTTCCCAGGTGGTAGGTTGAGGGAAAGATATGTCTCTGGAGTGAGTAGGTTTCTCTCCTCCAGCATATCCGTACAACTGTCCATTGTTTAGAAAACAGTCTTTGCCTCCCTATCTAAAATAAGATAGATTAATCTACACACACAACACTATGTGACAACAAGACACATACACGTGAAAGACTAAGGATAACTGAGTATGGGTCTGACCAACACACAAAGTTAAATTTCTTTGTTGTTTATTATCACTAACTTATTACAACATCAAATATCCAAAATATCAAGAAATCATTTACATTTAGGAAGTAAAGAAGAATGGGAAAAAACCCAAAGAAATGTTAACCCAAAGGTTGAAGGTTAGCACATGGTTACAGAATAAACAATCTTGGTACAATATAAGACCAAGTAAAGTAAACAAAAATCAAACAACCAGAATTAATAGATATTTCCCAGCAAGAACAAGAAAATCATCACACACTCTCTCACTCAGTGGCCACTTCTCACTCTCTTACTTAGTGTCTTTTTACCCGTTGGTCTGTGGTATCCGTTGGTAACAGATTTTTCCTCGAACATAATCCCTATTTCACTGTGATTAATGTACCACTCCAGCTGTCGAGGATATAACTTGGCCCCAGTTCATCCCCAAAAAAAAAAAAAACTAATGAGGTGAACACCGAATCTGGTAATTTCCTCGATTAATCCTGGTAACAGTATAAATCGTAAATGTTATCGTCACTGTTCTTAACTATCACTTTCCCTCCGATGGGGTGCACAGGGGAATATAGTCTAAACACAGGAACTACAACTGAATAAAATCGTTGCGATAACGCTTGCAGTGTATAGGCGAGCGGGGAAAAACAGGCTTGTTTCCCGCTCGGTCTGGAACTTCTATCTGGATACAGGTTACATTGCAAATAGGCGAATAGCGTGGAAATCTTTGATGTTTACCATTTAGGAGAGGGGAATACTTCTAGTATCTGGAAAAATCCGATTGCTTCAAATGTTAAACAAATGATGATGATGTTATCAGATATACGCCACTGGGGGGGCCGTTAAAATATATCCTGGATTTGGTAAGTCCAGTAGTATAATTTATAGTCACGCAATATCATCTGGGTAGTACACACTTATACATGATAAAGAAAAGGAAAAAGACCGTTGGTCGTCCTCTTGGATCAGGTCTGCTAAAAAATGCTACTGTTCTATATATATGTTCTATATATATATATATATATATATATATATATATATATATATATATATATATATATATATATATATATATATATATATATATATATATATATATATATATATATACCAACGGGCTGATCACCCGTTTGCCAGTCACTTCGATTACGGAAAAAACAGCAAATGGGTTGATTTGCCGTTGCCCTAAAGACGCCACTAGGCGTGATGGGAAACAATGGCAAAGAAAACCTATCTGCTGTTGCCCTAAGACGCCACTAGGCGTAATGGCCACTGACTGCTTTGACGGTCGGTGGCTAAGGACGGAAGAAGAAGAAGATATATATATATATATATATATATATATATATATATATATATATATATATATATATATATATATATATATATATATATATATATATATATATATGCGGACGGAACAAAACAATCTCTCATCCGCTCTGTGAATTCTGACAAATTTTAAAGATACACGGTGTTTGCCTTGCGCCTACACTCACAGGCGTCGCTGGCCGCTGATTTGGTTCAGACCGATGACTCAACTGCACCGTCTCTCGGCTGGCGGTCACTCGCACAGTATGTTATTATTATTTCTCACAAAACGAAACACGTGCAACATAATCACCTATCATTTAGTTCACTATTAAATCGTCGGTGTCTTTTACTTTGTCGTACAGGCATTAAAAAAATAATAGACGCTATAATAACAATAATTACAAATGAAATATACATGTATTCTTTTCTCCCACTGTCAGTCGTCTAACGCCTCTAAGTCCGGTCTGGTTAACGGTCATGTTTATAACTCTCTCTCCTGGAGAGTTAAGTGACGCGTCCGTCTACAATGTAAACATAATTACGGTCTCGTCTCAGTTATGTAGCGGCGGGTGTAGTGGTCTAATATTTTACTTGGATATTTGGTTAAGAAAATCGCGACGCGTTATTTTATTTAATTCGCCTTACTAGCAAGAAAAAATCTTAGTGAAGTATAAGGGTTTAACTTTAAATGCTATCACCGTGAAATACTTCTAATTCTTAGAACTACTTTCCTCTTACCAAAAATCCAGAATGAAATCTCCACGAATAACTTATAAACAATATCCAAAAGAAATGGTTTTATGACTGCGTGCTACACTCTATTCAAATTCTGACTGACGACTGATGGCTGGGTTTAGAAACAGCAGTATATATATCATAGATTGCTCTTGATCTCTAATATCGTTATTTCGTACTCCTGTGTGGGACAAAAATTCCGGAGCTAGAGTTATCAAGATGAAAGGCTTTACGGTTCAGTCTTCCAGAGTTTTTCGTCTGGAGCTTTGACCGACATCAAAAGACTTTTGTTCCACTAGCGGGTTTCCCTTTAGAATGCCCGTGTTCACGATCAAAGGAGACTAGAGGGTTTCTAGATTTTCCCTGAATGAACTTCAAAGGGATCTGTTCTGTTTCTCTCACGTGCTCAGTGGCTGTCGAGTATTATATGATTGACATATGAGCTCGCGTGAGTGGAACGAAGTATAACCAAAGCATGATTTGTTTCCTGCTATGACTGACAGGTCAACGAAGAAAGTAAACACCACGTTGACCAGTGTTTGAAAAAAGAGGGCGGGGACCAAAGGGTGAGCTCAGACAGACAGGACAGGTAGTTTAATGCATGTTGTAGCTAGCAAATCAGGGAGCAGCTATTATGTTACAATAGGCTGTTAGATTACAGTAGACTCTTTTCCGTTACACGTCACATGGGGGAACATCACGGAAAATAGGCAGGGTATAGCTTTAAGCCAGGCATTACTTAACATGGACCTTACCATCCTGAATGATGGACGCCCAACTAGACTAGCAACTAAACCTGGGGATACAAATGGTGTCATAGATCTGGCATTCATCTCTAGTGCTGCCACCACCATGGCACGCTGGGATGTATTAGGTGCACAGGAAAGTCATACTCATTGCAAAGGGGCAAGACCACTAGACACAGAAAACCTGAACAGACCTTCAAGAATCCTACAGGCCCACTCGACTGTAACATCCCTTTACACACATTGCGTCAAAATGCCAAAAAATACAGCGAGAACACCTTTCACCTAACCTCCCTTGTGGAATAAGACAGTGGAGGAAGCATGGATAGAAAAGGAAAGAGCAACAAAGGAATGGCGTAAAGCACGAAACAGAAGAATGACGAATGAGGGAGAGGTTGAAGAGATAAAGGGGAAAAAGCAAAGAGCCGTTAATAGATTCAAGAGCTTGGCAAGGGAGGCCAAGGATAACGTGTGGTAGGACTTTGTGACACAGGTGGGCACGAAAAAAACCCTACAGAAATTCTGGTCCTTACATTGAAGAATGAATGGAAAAAGTGCCAGTCAACCCATCCCTAATATCAAAAGCTCTACAGTACTAAGCCTGAAGACGGACGAAGAGAAGGGAAGAGCATTATTCAATCGATATGTGGAGCAAACGGATAAAGACAACAAAAGTACCCGCCTGAAAATAAAGGACAGTGTGTTGGAAAACGCCCTAAGAGGCCAGATATACTTCGATTTCATTTCTGAAGAGGACGTGGTGTACACATTGAAAACCAGCAGAAACACTGCTGCGGGTCTTGATGGTGTACAATACCATGACATTAAACAGCTTGACGACGCAGCCATTGTAAATATGGTGAGCGATTTCAATACCAGCATGCAGAATGCTGAGGTGCTGGAAGACTGGCTACACAGTTATCTTCGGCGAATTCCTAAACCTAGCAAAGACCCCACATTGCTCAACAGCTATCGAATTATCACACTCCAAATGTCTATGGTAAATTACTTGAAAAGATAGTTGCAAAACAAGTAATGAGCCACCTCTAAAATGCACACAAACTTCCTGATACCCTGGGTAGCTATAGGCCTATGAAAACAACAAGGGGTAACGCTGGAACGTTTGCGTATGATGTGTACGAGCGATTGTAGGTTAAAAGAGAAACGATGGCTGTCGCAAATTGACCTAGAGGATGCTTATAACAGTGTGGACTTTGGAACCCTAATAGACTGTATAATGCCATATGGTGTATACCCTTGGATAACAAGTGGATAGCAGCTGCCTTTAATGGAGAGATCGGTTGCATTTCGCTTGGGGACTTGAACACCAGAACCAATGCGCATTTGTCCGGGACTACCCCAGAGTTCTGCAGTATCACCAGTGCTGTTTAACATATACACAGCAAAAGTGTATTTTTCAACCAACAGGACTGGGACCAACATTAACTTTCCCAGATGACATTCTCATGGCTCAGACAGACAGGAAATGGTCCGAGGCATACAAGAGACACTACAGGCGGTTTCTAAATGGTGTGAGGAAAGCGGGTGAAAGGTCAATCCCAACAATGCATGTGTGATGTGGTGCTCTTTGAATACCCCGATAATGAAAGCAGACCTTCCAGACATCACTTTCAGTGGGCAGAATGTTGAAAGTCAAGACAGGCTGAAGTATGTGGGAGTAACGTTTTATCTTGGGCTATCATTCAAGTATCATGTCGAACTGATCATACAGAATTGTAAACGAGGTCTGGCAGCCTTAACTACAATGGCTGCTGCTCGCTTGTAACAGAGACTATTGTTTCTCCTGTATTATCAGCCCGCGATTTCAGTAATCGAGTAAGGGCTATGAATACTCACGCTGTCAGTGTCACAATGTGAACGACTGGAACGCATTCAAAATGAAGGGATGCGACTAGTTTTGGGCTGTACGCGTGATACCCCTATTGTGACAAATGAGATACATGCTCGGATTGCTGTCGATTAGATACAGATATGCGATGTCCCAAGCAAAAGCCTATATGCGGGTTACCACCGATAAAAAACACCCCCTACATGAGAACGTAGCTGACATCAAAGGAGCAAGAATTAAGAGGGGGATGTCATGGATGGCAGGCAGAGGCTACGATTGGTCAGGTGACCAGAGTTGAAAATGTATCCAATGAGGAAGAGTGGAGTAAGTAAGGGGAGAACTGGATAAACTACCAGCAGGTCATCATTAGCCTTGGCAGAGAGTGCAGATCTTGGGGCAATGGAAAAGCAGAGTTGGAGATTAATCAGCTTATAAGTGATTATGCTGGGGATGATGATGCCTCTGTGTACACTGATGGTTCTGTAGTGCGTGGTGAGAAATCAGGATGGGGCTTCTCTGCGAGAATAAAGGGCAGAGTCGTCGCTGGACAGAGTGGAGCCTACATGACAACAACCTCCAGCATGAGAATGGAGGTAGAGGCAGTTACTGCAGCACTGAGGTGGCTGTCTGAAACTCCATCAACCAGGGCAGTTATATTGTCAGACTCTCAAGCCATGCTTCGGAAAGTTCAGAATGTATGGCTGCGGCAGGAATGGAAAACATCAATATAATCCTCAAGTGTTCAAGAACTGGTGTGGATCTACTATCCTGGTCATGCAGGGGTATGTGGCAATGAGAGAGCTGACAGACTGGCCTCGAGAGCACCCAAAGGAGGGATACTGGACATGGATAAGGAAGAGATACTAAGGGCAATTAATGATCGCCTGCTAGATAATGTCACTGCAATGGATGAATCAACAAGGCTGAGGCTGTTGGAGTTTGGCATCAAACGTGGGACTAGCAGAAAAGGACGTGAGAGAGGATGCATCCGTCGTATGTACAACCACAGGTACAATTTGCATTCATACTCTTCGAAATTTGCTGAGGGGGACTGAGCACCTATGGGTTTGCCCGGAGTGCAGAGAGGTCGATTCTGATAAACATTAACTGTTCCACGTAGTTTCCGAGGAACTCTAATAAGGCAAAGAAAGAACTTGACTACTGCTTCATCAGGTATGCCGTAATCGTCGATTAATGCGAGGATGTGCCTGGGACTGGCGATCTCGTCGGGATATGTAGTAGTTCTATCTTTTTTTTTGCCTCTTCAGATACTCCCGGCAATTAAATTGAACAGTTGTATTCCGTGGTTAATGTTATTTTGTTGATTGATTATTATAGTTTATCATAACATAACAGAGGTATTGCTGGGTAACACAACTTGCATATTATAAAAGTATAAGTTAAACCTCTTAAACTTTCTCTCCCTCCGTCAGATTACTAATATTTTGTCCCACCAAAATTGCAATTTGTTTTTATGGTACGTTTCCTGCTGGGGAACTATATTGAGCGCCTGTTGAAATTAAGCGCACTGTGTTTCCAGTTTACTTTATGCCGCCTGATTTTTAAAAAAAAGCAATATTTCTGCCTCTATTGCTTTACAGTGACAAAACTTCTTTAATTTGTCCGCATTTATTAAGCAGTTCATGTAAGATTGAATAAGTGTCTCCATCACAAATGTATATATATATATATATATATATATATATATATATATATATATATATATATATATATATATATATATATATATATATATATATATATATATATATATCGCCAGTGAAGCCTCATTGCTCATCATAGATGAAGCTTCTATGCTTTCGTGCCACACTGTTTCCGTGTTACTCATCTTCTGAAGCACAATGGAAATGAATGAAATGACCACAGTGTAGCGGAAGGTTTTATATGTGTGAGATGATAGTGCTAGAGTAGAAATAGTATTCTCTCCAGAATGTGTGAGGTCCCAGTGACAGAGAAGTACACTGGTATCACTCGATAGTCACGGCTGTGAAAGTATCTGGACTGAAAATATTCAGAGAACAGTCAGACCTTACTGCGCCACCTCCGCTATGTGACCACCTGTGATATTAATAAAAATTCAACCAAACTCAGTATCAACTATATTGAATGAATAAAGCTGGTGAATACAATTTATATCCTCTTTATTTACATCTATTTAATTGTTGTGATTGTGTGTGACTGGTGATACAAAAGTTATATTTATACAAAACCAAATTGGCGAAATCAATTACAGTTTTTGCAAGTTAAACTAAAATGTCATTTCTTTAGACTCTTCCAATTAGTTGGGTAATAGACTTCTTCACTGTCTTATTCACTTTATAACTTTCACTAGTTTATCACGCAAATTGTCATCACAAAACTTTGCTTGACAGTTATCACTTCTTGGGTGCACGATTGTCACAAATATCACTCATCTGTTTTTATAATCAGTGTTCATATGAGATGTACAGCTTCAGTAGGTCGTGCTTCTACCAATCCAGGCACTGCTGGGGCGATTTGCATTGATCCTCGAGCAATTCTTGATCATTGACCTCTGACTTTTGGTTGACAAGTATGAACCTGCAGATAATTGTAGGATATGTGGCTATTTGTGGATAACAATTACCACATTCCTATTGTAGGTGAGATGAATTTGTTTTCAGATGTATGCGTGAAAATGCATGATTATGGATCAGTGACAAGACAGGTGTCTACTGTGGAACATTTTATAAAATCAAATAATACAAAATAATATGTACACACATATATGGTATGAGGTTATAGTATCCCCTGCCTGACACGTTAACTCTGTAAAGTGCAGTAACTTGAAGACAGATTGAATAAGCCCTGATAATGATTGTTGGTAGTCCTGAAAAGAATTGTTATTAGTCCTGTGCTAGCCCTGATATGGACTCAGTCACGGTGGTTTTATTTCGGGTTCCAGTCTTCAACAATCATATCAAGTAATCAATTAATATACATGATACTTTCATAACATATAGATTAAACAAATCCTGAAATAAAGTTGTAATTATGTATTATTTTACATAGTAACTTTACATACCCTCGCAGGATCTAATTAAGATCAGTAAAGACTGGCTTTAGTGGAGTAACAGAACTGCCTGGCTGCAAATAACAAGATATTGGCCTCTGCACGTTCCTCTCTCTCCAGCCGTTGTCCTTCTGTCTTGCTTCGCTGTACAAGTGAATTTGAAATCATTTACGACCGCCCTTATATAGGGAGCTACCGGACGTACAGGAAACAAGGCTCGCAACTCCAGCAAACTTCCCAAAAAAGTTGTAACTTCGGGGGGTTTGTGCTAGAGGTGTTTCAAACCTTGGTCTCGTGCATTTCACCTTTCCCAGTTCAAGCCTTTGGAGTTATATATTTCCGTTCTCCATGAGTTGACCTTTATATCCATATGTTGTTTTCCCATATCTGTCGTGTTAACGATTTTATATTGAATTATAAATAGGAAAAACACAGGATTTCTCAATGCACGGACACTATTCTTGCGAAATTCTTCACAACTACTTACTCCCTTCTGATTTCCTTGTACCTATACATAAATGAAGATATTCCCGTCAAAATGAGACCATTCTCATCCTTGTCTGTCATTCCGTTCTCCTTCCCGATGTCTAATTCTAACCATGATTTCGGACGATTTATTCTTCCTTATACACTCGCCGAAGTCATTCTATCTGACCGTGGGAAACCCCTTCTCTGATTGGCTGCCCTAGATACACACAGGAAAATACCCCTGCATTCCTTGGTTCAGGTCAGAACACTGGTGTCCCACTTTTCGGTCTTCAAACATTTAACTAGGCAATGCGTAACATGCGACAGAGCCTCCCTCTCTTTTAAGCTGTAGATTTCTACAGCTAACAACTGTAAGCTTTGCCGTAGTTAATGTTCTTCTTACTCTCGTTCTATCTCAGTTGGGTGTCGACTAAGAAAATCTGCTCCAACATTTTCTTTACCAGGAATGTAATGCACTGTAAACGAATATGGAGCTAAAAGTAGACTCCATCTGAGCAATCTGGAATTTAATTTTCTCGACACCGCCAAAAATGTGAGAGGTTGATGGTCATTCTGTAATATGAAATGTTTGCCGTACAAATAGGTCGAGAACTTCTCTATGGACCAGACTACCGCCAAACATTCTTTCTCTATAGTAGAATAGTTCAGTTCGGCCGAATTTAGTTTCCTACTAGCGTAGGCGACTGGTAAAAGTTCTTCCGGCTGGGCTTTTGATTTTTGCAACAGTGTTGCTCCTATTCCAATATTACTTGCATCCGTTCGCAATACAAATTCCTGAGTGATATCAGGTAATGCAAGGATGGGTTTGCTGGTGAGTTTTTTCTTTAAGTCCGTGTAAGCGTTCTCACACTCAGCATTCCACTGAATATTATCAGGCTGACCTTTCTTCGTTAAGTCTGTTAACGGTGCACACAGAGAGTTAAAGTTGGATATATACTTTTGGTAAAATCCGCATAAGGACACAAATGACCTTACATCTTTCTTAGTTCTTGGTCTGGGTGCCTTCTTCAACTTCTCAATATTCTTTGGATCAGGAGACATGTGACCTCTAGAAATAGTGTGACCAAGGAATTCCAATTCCTTACACCCAATATAACACTTGGTTGGACGTGCAGTCAGTCCAGTTTCTCTTAGTCTGTCAAACAACATGGAGAGTGATTCTACATGCTCCTCAAATGTATTGGTAGCAACAAGTATGTCATCCATGAAGTTAGTGATGTGTGGATTTTTTAGAGGCTCCAACAGTTTCCTCATCATTCTTGAAAATACACTTGGTGCATTTTTCAAGCCAAATGGCAGTACATTGAACTCATAATGTCCTTCCGATGTACTGAATGCCAACATGTGCCTTATTTCTGGTTTCACTGGTATTTGGTAGTATCCCTTGCTTAGATCTACTTTAGAAAAATACCTAGCTTCACTCAGTGTAGAGAACAATTGGTTGGTGTCAGGTAACGGATCCACTTGAGATTCTGTGACCGCATTTAACTTCCTGTAATCTATGCACAACCTATGTTCTCCACTAGGTTTCCTTAATAGCACTACACTGGAGTTGTAGGGAGATTCCGACTTTGAGATGATCTTCTCCATTAATAAATAATCAATCTCTTCCCGTAGTGCCTGTGCTTTTGCATAAGGGATAGGGTAAGTCTTCATACATACTGGTGTGGGATCGGTTACCGTCATGTTGTACTCTAACAGATTTGTACAACCAGGCTTATCTGTGAGCACATCAGCATTGATTTCCAACACCTCCTGAACTTGCCTCCTCTGCTCAGGAGTTAAATGATCACTAATATTCACTTGATCATAACTCTCTGTAGCCTTCAATGGGTATTCCATAGAGGAAAGAGGTTCATTTTCCATTTCTGTTGCAATGGCTAGGGTCATGATATGTGCAACTTCTGATGCTTCCCTGTCATAATACTTTTTAAGAAGATTAACATGGTACACTTTCTCTTTTCCCTTCTTGTCAATCTTGTAGTTAGTTCTGGAAAGTTTCTCCAGAATGACATGGGGTCCCTGCCATCCCATTTGCAATTTATTATTGCTGCTGGGCAACAGAAGTAGAACTTTTTCTCCCACAGCAAGTTCTCTATCCTTTGCTTTTTTGTTGTAATAAGCAGCATGCTTCCTCCTGGCCTGTCTCAAGTTCTCATTTGCCAGTTTCCACCCTGTTTTTAATCGAGAAGTTAACTCGTTGACATACTGATATGAGGATGTCACTGTTTCCTCAGCCTTCTCATCAGTCCATGTTCGCAGCAATGCTTCCATTGGACCTTTGATTGGTCTTCCAAACAACAAAGTAGCTGGAGCCAATCCAGTTGAATTATGTGGGACTTCCCTGTATGCAAAGAGTGCAGCAGGTAAATATACATCCCAAGTGTCAGGTTTTTCACTTGCCAGCTTTCTAAGTATGGATATAAGCGTCCCGTTGAAGCGCTCTACTTGCCCGTTTCCTTGGGCATGATATGGAGAGCAATGATAATGTCTGGCCTGAAAGATCCTGAACACTTCTTGTGTTAGCTTTCCCTTAAACTGAGAACCATTGTCAGTCAATATCTGATTTGGGAAACCTAACCTGGTGAATATTGTCAACAGTGCCTCAGCCACATGCTTAGAATCTATAGATGACAAGGCTACTGCTTCTCCCCACATAGAGCAAGTATCAACCAAGGTCAGGATATAAGCATTCCTCTTCTTGGTCCTAGTGAGGGGTCCAACAATATCCACTGCAACACGTTCAAAGGGTGTTCCCATAATGGGCATTTCTCCTAGTGTTGCTGGTGCAGTCCTATGTTTAGGAGCTACTCTTTGGCATTCTGGGCAGGATCTCACATATCTCTTTATGTCCTCTGTGATTCCTGGCCAAAAGTAGTGACACGCTATCCTTTGTCCAGTGGCCCCTATTCCCATATGTCCACTGAAAGGTACAGCATGTCCCAGCTCCATAACCTTCTCCCTGTATGATTTTGGCACTACAAGCTGTCCATGCCCTTGAGGTCCTGTTCCAGCTTTTCTGTAGAGTAGACCATTTTTCATGTAGAAGTCTCCTTTCTCTGGAGGGTTATGTGCCTTAGGTAGTTTGCCAAAGCAAGGCTTCAAGGTGCTGTCAGCTGCTTGAGCCTTTTTCATCTCTCCTGGATGTGTATTAATAGGATTTTCCTCCATTTTCCTGGAGCTTGCCCTGGTCTGGACTGTTGCCATAACTACAGGTTTAATGGGTTCTCCTAGGAAAACATACCTACATCCCAAAATCAATGGGTAAATAGGTTCGTCCATCACTGCTGCTTTGATCTCTCCTTCCACATAGCGAGATCTTATGTTGATTCGGGCTATGGGTAGTGTCATGGTTCCTGCTCCCTTGATCGGTCCTCTGATTTCCACTGTCTCTGTGGTTATCTGGTCAGGACTCACCAGAGAAGAGCACACTACCGAGTCAAAGTCCAAGCCTGTATCATATAAGCACAGTACTTGGGTGCCATTCAAGGTCACTTCCTCACAGACAGGGGGATGATGGAGGTCATTGGGACTAACTGCCTGTTCCTTCCTTCCGTTGTTCC
Source organism: Oreohelix idahoensis (assembly GCA_024509875.1). Lineage (NCBI taxonomy): Eukaryota > Metazoa > Mollusca > Gastropoda > Stylommatophora > Oreohelicidae > Oreohelix > Oreohelix idahoensis. The sequence goes on from JAMPIV010000238.1 coordinate 249,794, forward strand.
CTGTTGTAAGGCATGCAGCATGATGAGGAGGATTCTTCCGTCTGCATTCTGCAGTATTGTGGTTGCTAATTTTGCAAATTTTACACCACTTATCTTCCTTTCTTGAAGGTTTCTTGTCAGATCCTAGAGGGTTCTTGTCTTTGTAGTCATATCTATGTTTGTTCTTGGTTGTATTGTCCTTTTGTTCAAACTTGTTTTGGTTTTGTGGTGACTTGAAACTATCTACCTGCTTCTTCTTGTTTCCTTGAAACAGGGGATGAGCCAGTTTGTGACTTTCTGCATAGATGATTATTTCATCTAATCTCTCTCTTTTATGTTCTACTAAGAATGTCTTCGTCTCAGGAGACATGGACTCCAGGAGTTGTTCTATCAACATCATCTCCTTAATCCCTTCAAAATCCTGATTGAAGTTTCCTAACTGACACCACCTCAGCAAGTAACTTTCCAACCTTGCTGAAAACTGCTGATACGTTTCTCCAGTCTGGAGCTTAGCAGTTCTAAATCGCCTTCTATAAGCTTCTGCGTTTTGTTCGTAACGCACCAACAATGCTTGTTTCAAAGCTTCATAATTTTCCTGATCTTCTTTTTGCATCTTCAAGTAGACGTTATAAGATACACCTCTCAATCCCTGTGACAACTTCAAATTCCACTTTTCTTTTTCTAGGCCATAAGTAGTGGCCAATCGTTCATATCTGTCAAGGTAATCCTCTATTCCCTCTTCTTTCTCCACAAATGGGTCCAAGTGGAAGTTCATAGCTCCATTGGAGGTGCTTTGGCTGGCGCTGGTATCCGAATGAGATGACCTACTACCATTAGTGGTAGCCGCTGCCTGTATGTCAAGCTCTTTTAATCTTAGTTCATGGTCTCTATCAGCTTGTAGCTTCCTTTCCTCAGCTGTTAATCTTCTTTCTTCAGCCTCCAATTTCTTGGCTTGAGCCTCAACTTCCAACAGCAGCCTCTTTTCTTCAGCTTCCATTCTTTTAGCTTCTCTCTCAGCTTCTAGTCTTTTGGCTTCTCTCTCAGCTTCTGCTTGCAGCTTCCTTTCCTCTCTATCCATATGTTTGTCCACTTCAGTTGTGACATACTGGATGAGAGCATCACCTGTCAAGCCCAGCTCTTTTCCCATTTGCATGATCGCAGTTCTGAACTTCACTAAGTCAGCCATTATATTAAGTTAAGTAGGGTATGAAAACTTACCTAAACTTACTCAAAATAATTATCAAATGGACAACACAATTAATCGTGCAACCTTGTGATAGTCAATATTTACTGAGTACTCTAAGGTACTGTTACTGAGAAAAAAAATCTATTCTAGAATTTTCAAAAAAAAAAATTTTTTTCTCTCTATTGGTGGCCCAATATAGACTAAAGATAGATGTATTAGATAGAGGATGGCTCAGGATATACGAGAATATCCCGCGATCGAGCCCCCACTGAAGCGGAAGGTTTTATATGTGTGAGATGATAGTGCTAGAGTAGAAATAGTATTCTCTCCAGAATGTGTGAGGTCCCAGTGACAGAGAAGTACACTGGTATCACTCGATAGTCACGGCTGTGAAAGTATCTGGACTGAAAATATTCAGAGAACAGTCAGACCTTACTGCGCCACCTCTGCTATGTGACCACCTGTGATATTAATAAAAATTCAACCAAACTCAGTATCAACTATATTGAATGAATAAAGCTGGTGAATACAATTTATATCCTCTTTATTTACATCTATTTAATTGTGGTGATTGTGTGTGACTGGTGATACAAAAGTTATATTTATACAAAACCAAATTGGCGAAATCAATTACAGTTTTTGCAAGTTAAACTAAAATGTCATTTCTTTAGACTCTTCCAATTAGTTGGGTAATAGACTTCTTCACTGTCTTATTCACTTTATAACTTTCACTAGTTTATCACGCAAATTGTCATCACAAAACTTTGCTTGACAGTTATCACTTCTTGGGTGCACGATTGTCACAAATATCACTCATCTGTTTTTATAATCAGTGTTCATATGAGATGTACAGCTTCAGTAGGTCGTGCTTCTACCAATCCAGGCACTGCTGGGGCGATTTGCATTGATCCTCGAGCAATTCTTGATCATTGAACTCTGACTTTTGGTTGACAAGTATGAACCTGCAGATAATTGTAGGATATGTGGCTATTTGTGGATAACAATTACCACATTCCTATTGTAGGTGAGATGAATTTGTTTTCAGATGTATGCGTGAAAATGCATGATTACACTGGCTAACAAAAAAAAATTTTTTTTTTTCTTTCTCTAACTTTTCTATGTTTTTCTGGTCAATTTTAATGCGCTGTTTTTAAATCTGCAAACCGTTTTTCTCTATCAGGTCGGGATCTCTAGAAATACACAATTGAAGCTTTTTAACAACGCATACAGTATTACGACATCATTCGTACAAGAAGTATAACAGTTATGTAGACTTGAATTTCTTTGCAGTCGACTTTCGTCGGTGAATGGCATGTGGTACATCGCGATGAAGCATCCAACAATAATCGGCAAGCATGGTCACACTCCACCGTCCTTGATAACGTGACTCCATTACGGCGATATCTTGATGGAATCGTTCTCCATGTTCATCGCTGACTTCGCCAATGTTGTCAGGGAAAAAGTCAAGATGCGAATCGAGCAAATGGATTTTGAGGGACATGTTACAGCCCATAATTCTGTATGCATCTATTCACTGCTTAACAATATGCACATAGTCGACAGATTTGTGATTTCCCAGCACGTTATCGACGATCGATTTGAATGCCATCCATGCGCGAAGTTCACTACCATGTAACAAGTTCTCGAATTATTAGTCTGCAATAACTTTCCTAATCTGAGGTCCTACAAAGATACCTTCCTTTATCTTTGCATTGCTAACTTGCGGAAACTTTTCTCGAAGATAAGTGAAAGCTTTGCTCGTTTTATCTAACGCTTTTACGAAATTCTTCATGAACCCCTACTTTATATGTAACGGTGGTAAAATGATGCTGTCTTTGTTAACTAATGGCTTGTGTATTACATTTTTATGCCCGAGCTGCATACGATCCCTGATAGGCCACACCTTTCTTGCATAATGTTCCTGTCTGTTGCGGCTGTCCCATTCACATAGGAAGCAACAAAATTTAGTATACCCAGTCTGCATGCCCGTGAGAATTGCAATGACCTTTAGGTCTCAACAAATCCACCATTGGTAGTCATTGTACTTTATTTTTGCCAAAAGTATAGCCATATTGTCCTAAGTTTCTTTCATATGAACAGAATAGGCGACTGGAATTGATGAAAATAAATTTCCGTTATGCAATAACACGGCTTTTAGACTAGTCTTGGAAGAGTCGATGAAAAGTCGCCATTCGTTGACTATGTGCTCATGACCGAGGTGCACCATTAGACCGTTTACATCTTTGCAATAGCAAATGTCATCATCCATCTCAAAGTATTGAACAAGTTCTCAGTGTCCATGACGAAATTTAGATATCTGAGTATTGGGCGCTAAAAGATTCCATTCTTTGAGTCGCGAACCAAGTAATTAAGCTTGTCCTTTGGTAAGAGCGAGATCACGTATTAGATCTGAAAGTTCTGAATGGTTAATTAAGTGAACACCATCATTCACCGGTATATAATCCGAGTCAGAATTAGTTTCTAAAGCAGGTAAACTATCACTTTCTGATGGTTCATTCACGTCCAACGGATGTTGTTCTGGTGGAACTGGGATCGGACACGTGATTGGATCATGAGGCACTGGTTTCGAAACCGATTCAATATTTGGATAAACCACAGACTTTCTAGTTTTAAAAGTGAAACCATGGATATGTGTCAAGCAGAAGTAACAATCAGTAGCGTGATTTGTCAGTTCACGCCATATTACTGTCACTCCAAAAGGCATCGACTTATGCTTCGGCGATTTTCGTAACCAACCTGCCAATGTATTTGTACAAGTCGAACAAACTGCATTTGGCTTCCAAGATTTATTTGCATCATCAACTTTCGAATCGAAATAAAGTTCATATGCTTTCTTTAGTAATGGTGTAAAGTTTTTCTGGTGAACACGATCGGTAAAATATCCGCACACGTAACAGAACGGATCAGCCGAATTTCTACAACTTCTAGAAGCCATATTTCGCTCAGAATTATTTCAAAATACAGTAACTATTTGAAAGATAGCGTAACATATGTCATGCATCTTTTAGCAGTATAAAAAGTGGAATTATTTTGCATTTTATTAATTTTTAATAAGTTATGTAGTAAAAATGAAACGGAGCAAATAACGGTTTCCCAAAAATATATTTATTCACAAATATCTTAAAAACTCGATGTGATAGAGATAAACGGATTTCAAATTTGAAATCAGCGCAAGAAACTGACCTAAGAACACTTATTCTTATATAAGAAAGAAAAATGTTGTTTGTCAGTGTTATGGATCAGTGACAAGACAGGTGTCTACTGTGGAACATTTTATAAAATCAAATAATACAAAATAATATGTACACACATATATGGTATGAGGTTATAGTATCCCCCTGCCTGACACGTTAACTCTGTAAAGTGCAGTAACTTGAAGACAGATTGAATAAGCCCTGATAATGATTGTTGGTAGTCCTGAAAAGAATTGTTATTAGTCCTGTGCTAGCCCTGATACGGACTCAGTCACGGTGGTTTTATTTCGGTTTCCAGTCTTCAACAATCATATCAAGTAATCAATTAATATACATGATACTTTCATAACATATAGATTAAACAAATCCTGAAATAAAGTTGTAATTATGTATTATTTTACATAGTAACTTTACATACCCTCGCAGGATCTAATTAAGATCAGTAAAGACTGGCTTTAGTGGAGTAACAGAACTGCCTGGCTGCAAATAACAAGATATTGGCCTCTGCACGTTCCTCTCTCTCCAGCCGTTGTCCTTCTGTCTTGCTTCGCTGTACAAGTGAATTTGAAATTGTTTGTTGTTGTTGTTGTTGTTTTGATGAGTTGATGGGTGGAGATCGGGCACTCAACATCTGATCATTGTTGCCTCTTCTCGTTCCATCTTGGTCTACCCTGTTCAACCTGAAAGTTGGTTATAATTGGGGTATTTAGTGTCATTTTCTTTACTAATTTTGTATTCAATTTAAATAACAGTTGTCTTTTGCAGTTGCTGATTTTTATTTATATTAGTATTTGTCAATTTTATTTTCTCTTTTGTATTGTTTCTAGATAACTATTGTCCTTTACACTTGGTTTTAATTTGTATTAGTATTTGTTCTTTTTGAGTTGTTGTCCCTTTTTTTTAATACCTTGTCTTTCCTTGTCCTAATTGTAGTTATTTTTTGTTAATGCTCTGTTAGTTCTTGCTGCTTAATTTCTATTTAGTTGGATGATTTTCCTGAAGTTCTAACCTTATATTTTTTCCTTTGTTTTATGTATATATCTTTTAAGTATTGATTGGGCATCTCTTGGGGCATCCATACTTAAAACCTTATCACCTGTTAAGTCTATATTGTGATTTCTATAGTAAGTTTTTAATTCAAGCCTTTGTTGTTCATACTTTTTACAGTGGATCAGGTAGTGGTCTATGTCATTCTCTTCCTGACATTCTTGGCAGTGTGGTTCTTCTACCATGAAGTATGCTGCACCGAGTCGGAGACGACACAGTTTTTTGTTCGATGGTATCTTTAATTCTTCTCTGACCTGGCATGTCCTCGTTGGTTCTTTCAGCAGTTTGAACGCGTGTCTGCCTTTTCTACTTTCCTTCCATGTTGTCTTCCATTCCTCGTTTATAGTTTCCTTCACTTGGCTCTTGATCTCTGACCTTCCCAGTCCTGCTTTTATATTGTTTTTACTTGTTCTTCCCTTCTTGGCGTTCTGGTCTGCCAACTCGTTGCCAGCTATACCTATGTGTGCTGGAACCCACACTAGCCTCACACTACATCCTCTGTTCTCTAGTGATGTATTAATTGCTAGAATTTCTTCCTTTATGTCTGGCCGGCTACATTTACCTGGGTGTTCTAGTGCTTGTAGTGATGATAGTGAGTCTGTAAATATCGTAACAGCTTCTGGTGGGTTATCTTCGATTATTTCTAGACTTTTAAGAATTGCTACCATCTCTGCAGTAAAAATCGATGCCCCTTCCGTTACACTGTAGCTCTTTTTTATTCCCCATTGTGGTATTACAACTCCGGCACCTAGTTGCCCACTATCACCCTTGGATCCATCAGTGTAGACGGCCAGACTTTGTTTAGTTAGTTGCTCTATGAACTTTCTACTTATCATTTTGGCTTCCTTATCTTCTATGTTTTGTTTGATCTTTTCAGTAAGTGAGTAGTCTATGATTGGTGTTTTTAGTTCCCAGGGTGGTATTTTGCTTCTGTATTTATTACTATTTTCAATTGTGTTTGATAGTTCTTTGAACTGCATTAGGTCTTCTATAGTTCTCCACCCTGTTGGATATCTATCTTTATTTAAGGGGACGTCCCATACACTTGGTTGGTTTTTGACAAATGCTTTATGTGCTGGGTGGGTCACTTCTTGTGCTACTTTACTCCAATAATTTAATCTCAGTTCTTTCCGTCTTAGACCAAGGGGAGGTATGCCGAGAGCTACTTCTAGAGCTTCTACTGGTGTCGATATAAATGCACCTGTAATGGTTCTCATGGCTGCATTTTGAATCCTGTCCAGTTTTGCTTTGTTAGAAGCTGCAGCTGAGTCATAGACTATGCTGGCATAATCCAGTTTCCCCCTGATGAAGGACTTGTAGAACATAAGCATTATTTTATTGCTGGCCCCCCATCCATTACCTTTTACAATCCTTAGTATATTTAGGGGTCCCCTACAGCTTTCTACCAAATTGTCTATATGTTTATTATAATTTAGTTGTTTATCTAAAGTTATGCCCAGAAATCTTGTTGTTGAGGAGGTACATATTTTCTGTCCTTTAATGGTTATATTGATTTTGTTATTTTTTTTTAAATTTCCTTTGCTGAAAATCATACCTACTGTTTTGTTTACATTAATTTGGAAGCCCCAACTTTTCATCCACTCTGAAACTTTGTCTATTTGATTTTGAAGTTTTTTGTAAACATGGTCCAAGTTTTTTCCAGATCGCCAAATGGCACAGTCATCTGCAAATTGTGATACTGCATTCTTTATGTCATTAAATTCATCTGCTAAATCATTTACAGCTATAGTGAAAATTGAAGGAGAGATCACTGATCCTTGAGGAATCCCATTCTGTTGTTCATATATTTCTGACCTATCATTATTCACCTGTACAGCAAAATACCTGTCCTGTAAAAAGTTTTCTAGATACCTATAGGTTTTACCAGTAATGCCAATCTTTTTCATTTTGTAAAGAGCTCCATCTCGCCAGCATTCATCATATGCTCTAGCTACATCTAGAAAGACTGCCACTGTTTTCTCTTTCCTCTTGAACCCTAGCTTTACATCATGTTCTAATCTTACAAGCTGGTCTACTGTACTTCTGTCTGCTCTAAACCCTGACTGGTTTGGGCTATATAACTGGTTTTTTTCTAGGTAGAATTTAACTCTTTTATTCACAACAGTTTCCAGTATTTTACCTAGTTGTGATGTTAAGGAGATAGGCCTATATGAACTTACATCATGGGCTTCCTTATTGGGTTTTAGAATGGGTACTATCATAGCTACTTTCCATGCTTTTGGTATCTTTCCTAAGTTCCAGATTTTGTTATAAAGTGAAGTTATTATGTTTATAGTTCTTTTGGGTACTTTCTTAAGGATTTCATAACTAAGTATATCTTGCCCTGAGGCAGTATTAGATTTATCTTTTATTGCATTAGTTACTTCTTCCTCTGTTATATCAGCATCTAAATAGTTTGTTTCATCTATCTGGTCTGGTAGTTCTTTTAAAAACTGTATCCTAAGTCTTTCTCTTCTCTCATTTTCTTCCTGTCCAAGGCTACTTTTTGCACTGACTTTATAGAAATACTCGGCAAGGGCATTAGCTTTTTCTTTATCTGTTTCTGCTCTCTTTGGTAGTTTGATTGTTGGCATTATTGTTTTCTTATTGTTCCCTTTGATTGCCTTAAGCTTTTTCCATACTTCTCTAATTTGAGTGCTAGGTTTAAGTGACTGACAAAACTCCTTCCAGTTAGTTTCTTTGGCTTTGAATATTATTCTGTTAGATTCATTCCTAATAAGTTTATACTTATCATAGTTTTCTTCTGTTCTGTTATTTCTATATTTTTGTAAGGCCCTTTTTCTTCTCTCATGAATTTCTGCACAGCTTTTATTCCACCAGGCAACTGGTTCTTTATTCCATTGAGTTTCTCTTTTCTTATTAATGTTATTTATTGGTTTAAGGTGTTGTGGCATATTTTTATTTGGTATATACTTTATTGCTATTTTCAGAATTTCATTGGTCAGTGTTTCTGCCCACAAGTCAGTATCATCTGATTCCATGTCTTTATATTCCATCACCTCCAGCTCTGATTGGAAAGCTTCCCAGTTTGCTTTTTTATAGTTGAAGGTAGGTTTCTCTGGTTCTGGGTTTGGAATGACATTTTCATGCATGGTTATTACAATGGGCAGATGATCTGAGTTTGTGTCTTGTAACACTTCCCAATTTACATTCGCTAGGTTGTTAGTTGCTATACTTATGTCTATTGCTGAGTCTGCCCTATTAGCTTGTGGATTAATTCTTGTTGCAGATCCATCATTTAGTATTAGTAGTTCATTGTTTTCTATGAAGTCAAGTAGGCATTTTCCTGCATTATCTGCATGTTGTCCACCCCAAGCACAATGATGGGAATTAAAATCGCCTACTATGATTGTTTTGGGGCCTAGTCTGGTGCTTATGGCTAGTATTTCTTCATCTTTAATTGTGCCATCTTTAGCATATACATTTAGAATTGTTAGATTGTTTGGTTCAGCTGCTATAGTAACCTGGATACCTTCTATATTGGTTGTATTAAATACTTCCCAGTCTATGATTTTAAATTTTTCGCTAACTAAGACTGCGACACCTCCTCCTCTACCTTCTTTCCTATCGTGTCTAAGTATCTTAAAGCCCTTACAACTATATTTACTATTTGGGTTTAAATGGGTCTCTTGAAGAGCATATATATCAGTATTTCCTCCAGTCTCTGATAGTAGGGGTGCAAAATTTTTTTTAATACCCCTACAGTTCCACTGGATAATTCTAAATCTTTCTAAATTGAATTTTAACATCATCTAGTATACTTTTATTTTGGTTAATTATCAAATTTGCTCTTATTCTGTTTTTCCTGTACTTGTGGATCCACTATCCATCAAGTTCTCAAGAAAATCCTTATTTATACTTGTCATTATATCCCTAACTTCTTCCGCTAAGTGTGGTAAAAGTCCCTCAAATCGTTTTTTGATAGTTTCTATGATAGTTTCTTCTAGGTTGCTTTTGTTTTCCTGTTGCCTTTTGTTCTTTTTGACCACTTTCCTATTTTCATCCAATGCTACATTCCCTTCTCTCCCTATGTTAATCTCCTGTTTTTCACTTTCCATTCTTTTTAGTATTATTTCACTTTCTTCTTTTTGTTCAGACAGTTTGACTAGTATCATTTCATTTTCTTCTTTCAGTACAGTCAGTTTAGCTATATCCTGGGAAATTTGGTGCTGTATGGCTTTCACTTCTTGAAGCAATGCCTCTGCACTTTTCAGTGCACTTGTGTCCTCCGAGGATGTAGTTGAATCATCTGACTGGTTTGTTGGTACTCTTTTATTACTTTCTAACTTGTTCTTACTTTCTTTTGCCATCTGTGACTTAAGCATTTTGACATCTTCTTGCACACTCTTAATTTCTGCTATAACTTTATTGCTCGTATAAGTATCATTTTCTTTTAATTCTTTAATGACCGTTTTGAAAGGGGTTTGGGTTGTTATAGCTACCCTCAATGCTTTTTTGGTCTGCTGATATACTGGGCAGCCCTGGAATCTGGCACTGTGGTTCCCTTTGCAATTAATGCATTTTCTGTTTGCATTATCCTTTTTATAGTCAGTATCTGACTTTGCCTTTTCGCATTGCGTGAAAGGGTGTGCCCCCGCACAAAACCTACATATTGCCTTCCCCCTGCAAGTGTGGCGCCCATGACCAAACTTCATGCAGTTGGAGCACTGCAACACTGGAGGAATGAAGGCTTCTGTGTTTTTTGGTGTTTTCCCAAATAGTACCGTCTTGGGGGGTTCCCTACCTTCTGTTGTTATCACTACCACTGAGGTAACGATACTCCCTTTCACCATTATTCTGTCCACGTGTACCAGCTTTATGTCTGGGTTATGTTTTGCGAGGATGTTCATAACTTCCTCGCTTGAAAGGGTAGTGTTTATCCCTTTTAACACACATCTACTGGTCACTTTTGCTAGCTCTATCTTTACTTCTATGTCGTGTGCAAGAGTCACTGTTTTTGCTTCTACTTTGAGTTCCTCTAACATCTCTTTTATTCTGTCACTCTGATTTGGGATAATTATTATGCCAAAATGGGTTTTTGAAATTTTGGCTATCGCCTTTTTGCCTAACACAGGATCAAGGATGTTTATAATTTTGTCTTCATCTAATGCCTTGATCTTGACAGCCTCACCAGCTACTTGCGTTATCTTTAAACGACATATGTTTACTACATCTTTATTTTTGGGATCTTCCTGGGTTGCTAGATGTCTTGAGTCTTTTTTGGTACTTTCATTTTTTTTTTTTTTTTGTTAATATTTTCTTCTAGTTTATCATGCCTGGTGTCCCTACCTTGGTTTTTAACTGCTTCTGTCCACGTTTTGCCTTCCTTTGTTGTTTTTACTTTAGAGCCTCCTTTCAGTTTATCCCCCCTGGTTTCATGACTTGTTTTGTCCGTGTTTACCTGGCTGTCCTGATTATCCTTTTCCCTGGGTCCTTTCTTTCCGTTCGCTGTGCTGGTTCCTGATCTTTCTCCTTTGTTGATTCTGCTTTTTGTTGTTTTTCCTTCCGCGCCTCCTTCCCGATTTTACATTATTGTTTTATTCGTGTCCTTTAGTTCTGTTTTTCTGATTTCAGGGTTCGTGGTCCTGTTTCTTTCTGTCCGGTTTAAAGTTTTGTCTTTTTCTGGAGTTTTGGCCATCGCTTTCCCTTCCTCGGACTGTTTTCTGGTGAATACTACCATTGGTTATTTTTCCCTGTCTTTTAGTATGCTACTATTTGTTGTCTTTGAATTATATTCTGATGATTGAATATTATATGTAATCTTTGGCTTTTGGCTTATTTTGTTATATATATCTTTACCCCACTACGATTCTTAAATTAAATAGTCCCCTAATACTTAACCTTAACTACAGGAGGCCTACTCTAATACTATCAACAAAAGTATAAATTATTCACCACTTAAATATGTCTTTCAAGATGGCTGCCTGATCTCACTCAAAGAATTGCCACATGGCGCTATTTAATTCCTATTATTTTAATTTCTAAAATTAACTGCAATACGCTAACACTGAAGATGGATAAAAATATCAACTTATCTGATAACTTGTGTAGTTCGAAGGATGTCTTCACTGTGTCTCGTCCTAAAAAGGACGTATCAAGCTTGTGTGGTTTGAGGTAAGCAAAAATGCGTGTTACCCCTGTAGTAGACGGAAGAAAGGGTGAATTTGAAATCACACTGACAAACAACATTTTTCTTTCTTATATAAGAATAAGTGTTCTTAGGTCAGTTTCTTGCACTGATTTCAAATCTGAAATCCGTTTATCTCTATCACGTCAGGTTCTTAAGATATTTGTGAATAAATATATTTTTGGGAAACCGTTATTTGCTCCATTTCATTTTTACTATATAACTTATTAAAAATTAATAAAAAGCAACATAATTCTACTTTTTATACTGCTAAAAGATGCATGACATATGTTACGCTACTTTTTCAAATAGTTACTGTATTTTGAAATAATTCTGAGCAAAATATGGCTTCTAGAAGTTGTAGAAATTCGGCTGATCTGTTCTGTTACGTGTGCGGATATTTTACCGATCGTGTTGACCAGAAAAACTTTACACCATTACTAAAGAAAGCATATGAACTTTATTTCGATTCGAAAGTTGAAGATGCAAATAAATCTTGGAAGCCAAATGCAGTTTGTTCGACTTGTGCAAATACATTGGCAGGTTGGTTACGAAAATCGCCGAAGCATAAGTCGATGCCTTTTGGAGTGCCAGTAATATGGCGTGAACATACAAATCACACTACTGATTGTTACTTCTGCTTGACAAATATCCATGGTTTCACTTTTAAAACTAGAAAGTCTGTGGTTTATCCAAATATTGAATCGGTTTCGAAACCAGTGCCTCGTGATCCAATCACGTGTCTGATCCAAGTACCACCAGAACAATATCCGCTGGATGTGAATGAACCATCAGAAAGTGATAGTTTACCTGCTTTAGAAACTAATTCTTACTCAGATTACATACCGTTGAATGATGGTGTTTACTTAATTAACCATTCAGAACTTTCAGATCTAATACGTGATCTCGCTCTTACCAAAGGACACGCGGAATTACTCGGTTCGCGACTCAAAGAATGGAATCTTTTAGCGCCCAATACTCCGATATCTAAATTTTGTCATAGACACAGAGAACTTGTTCAATACTTTGAGATGGATGATGACATTTGCTATTGCAAAGATGTAAATGGTCATGAGCACATAGTCAACGAATGGCGATTTTTCATCGATTCTTCCAAGACTAGTCTAAAAGCCGTGTTATTGCATAACAGAAATTTATTTTCATCAATTCCAGTCGCCTACTCTGTTCATATGAAAGAAACTTATGACAATATGGCTATACGTTTGGAAAAAATAAAGTACAATGACTACCAATGGCGGATTTGTGGAGACCTAAAGGTCATTGCAATTCTCACGGGCATGCAGACTGGGTATACTAAATTTTGTTGCTTCCGATGTGAATGGGACAGTCGCAACAGACAGGAACATTATGCAAGAAAGGTGTGGCCTATCCGGGATCGTATGCAGCTCGGGCATAAAAATGTAATACACGAGCCATTAGTTAACAAAGACAGCTTCATTTTACCACTGTTACATATAAAGTTGGGGCTCATGATAAAACGAGCAAAGCTTTCACTTATCTTCGAGAAAATTATGACGGTGGAGTGTGAACATGCTTGCCGATTATTGTTGGATGCTTCATCGTGATGTATCACATGCGATTCACCGATGAAAGTCGATTGCAAAGAAATTCAAGCCTACATAACTGTTATACTTATTGTACGAATGATGTTGTAATACTGTATGCGTTGTTAAAAAACTTCAATTGCGTATTTCTAGAGATCCCGACCTGATAGAGAAAAACGGTTTGCAGATTTAAAAACAGCGCATTAAAATTGACCAGAAAAACATAGAAATGTTAGAGAAAGAAAGAAAAAGTTTTTTTTTGTTAGTCAGTGTCATTTACGACCGCCCTTATATAGGGAGCTACCGGACGTACAGGAAACAAGGCTCGCAACTCCAGCAAACTTCCCAAAAAAGTTGTAACTTCGGGGGGTTTGTGCTAGAGGTTTTTCAAACCTTGGTCTCGTGCATTTCACCTTTCCCAGTTCAAGCCTTTGGAGTTATATATTTCTGTTCTCCATGAGTTGACCTTTATATCCATATGTTGTTTTCCCATATCTGTCGTGTTAACGATTTTATATTGAATTATAAATAGGAAAAACACAGGATTTCTCAATGCACGGACACTATTCTTGCGAAATTCTTCACAACTACTTACTCCCTTCTGATTTCCTTGTACCTATACATAAATGAAGATATTCCCGTCAAAAGGAGACCATTCTCATCCTTGTCTGTCATTCCGTTCTCCTTCCCGATGTCTAATTCTAACCATGATTTCGGACGATTTATTCTTCCTTATACACTCGCCGAAGTCATTCTATCTGACCGTGGGAAACCCCTTCTCTGATTGGCTGCCCTAGATACACACAGGAAAATACCCCTGCATTCCTTGGTTCAGGTCAGAACACTGGTGTCCCACTTTTCGGTCTTCAAACATTTAACTAGGCAATGCGTAATAGAGATGGCTACTGTGTTTATGTGTCGAAACAATGTGTCGAAACTGCGTCGTACCCGAACGATTCGATGCGCAGATTTTTGCGGTGTCGAAACAGTGTCACGTCCTGTCTGTTTTGCAGAGACACATTGTCTCACGCAGATTCGACACATAGCCTGCTTCGAACAGCAGCTTCAGTTCCCGTCTGCTTCGCTGTTTTGCAAAAGGCACACTGTATCATTGTCTCATGTGTCAAGCGTGCGCTACATATGGCGTTCATAGATAGTATGGAAAATCAAACAAGTCATAATTTTTTTTTAAATAATTCCTCAGGACTGAAAGAGGCTTACTACTATTAGGTGTCTGCTCGGTTTGAGTTGAATCATTGTCGCTGACTGTACCTATTCTAGTTTTATATAATGTGTCATTATTACTGTTATTATTATAATTTTTTTTCACTTTTACTGCAGCTGTCAGCATGTTCCCCTTGCATATCATCATAATGAAAACGACTGTGTAAAATTCTTAACAGTGGTCACACGAAATACCATAGATTTGTACTAACGAGAATAAGTAAATCTGCATACTAGGGTGTCACGACTCATGTCTCATTGTTTCAGTTAATTTACTTGTAGTCTGCTGTTTCGAAACAGTTCCATAGTTCTTTTTCATCCAAGCGCTAATTATACGCATGTTACGGTACTCTTGATTCCTGACTTCAGGCGCTCTCGTAAGAAACGTGTTTTGTTTATACATAAAATAGTGTTTAAAACTTGTGTTCAACCTCATTTAATCTTCATTTATGGCGGGGAGAAGCCCTGTTTGGGATTATTTTGTAAAGATCAAAGACAACAAAGTAAAATGTAACGTGTGTTCTGGTATTTTATTATTCAAGGGTTCGTCAACTTCAAGTATGACTAGGCACTAGAGATGGCTAGTGTGTGTATGACGGTATGTGTCGAAACAATGCTTCGAAACAGCGAGCGATTCGACACTTCCTGCTTGTTTCTTTCGTCTGCCTCGCTGTTTTGCAGCGACACACTGTCTGAGCCTATGTAAAATTTGAATCAACCGTTCGGAACATTAGTATGGAATATCAAACATGTCATATTTTTCAGGGATGTATTATGCTGACTTGATTTTACAAGTGATATTATTTTTGCTGAGAAGTTATAGACACTGGAAATTGTGTCAGTGTTGCAGTTGTCAATGTTTTAGGCGCTATGTTAAAGTTGAAAGTGTCAGTGTGTTCGTATAAATGTAATATACACTTTATTAGCTCTGCTGATATGTGTACTCGGTGTGGATTTGAATCATTGTCTACCAAATCTAGCTTACTCTAGTTTGATATCATGTGTTATTATTACTGTTATTATTATTGTTGTTTTTTATTATTTTCCCATATACTGCAGCTATCATCATATCTACGTTTTATTACATCATAATGAAGACTTGTGTAAAAATATTGAATTGTGGTCACACGAAACGCCATAGATTTTCACACACGACAGTAAAAACAGAGGAAAGTGTCTCACACAGTTCATGTATACCCGCGCCGGTACTGTCTATAAGAGACTTCTTTCTCCCCGATACGGGCAATTGTGTCGTTGTGTCGTTGTGTCGACTCACTGTTTCGAAACAGTTTAAATCACTGCGCTAACTGTTTCGAAACAGTTGAGTGTGTCAATTTGCCCACCTCTAATGCGTAACATGCGACACACAGAAGATGTTATATAGTGCTGTTATCAAGGCATGCAGCAGGAAGGGCACTATATAATTACTTCCCACCTTATTCTGGTGGGTGACATGCTTGTAGCACACTATGCGCCATACTTTTCACATACACAGGGACATGATAATCGGATGTATTGTATAGGTTTATGTAATGACTAATATATTTTATATTCAGAATAAAAAGTGTCCAAATATAGCACAATTTAGTAGTTTTACTTGTCAGCATGAGAGACCTGAACAGACTAGCTTCAAGACCACCCAGAGTGGTGACATTTTATATGGGTAAGGGAGAAAGACAATAAGTGACCGCCTGTTAGAGATGGATGCTGAAACCGATTAATCAAAAAGGCTAAGATTGCTATGATTCGGTATCAAACGTAAGACTAACAGGGCGGCATGTATGAAAGGATGTATCTGTCGTGTATACAACCAAGGAGCTACAGGAAGAATTACCACTCATATCTTTCGATATTTGTTGAGGGAGACTGAGCACCTATGGGTTTGCCTGGAGTGCTGTGATGTAGATTCTGATCAACAATAACAATGTTCATCCCATTGGAGCGGTTACCGGGTTCTGTGACCGAAACCTGGGAAAGCACGCTCCACTCTACCCAACTGTAAATTGGTACTTGAATCTGCTCTTGAGTTAGGGAAGGTAGAGGCAGCGAGGAAGGGAACTAGTCACTCCAACTCATAACAAAATCTGGACCTAGTTTATTGAAGTCTCTAACACTTCACTCCGCTATGACATTATCTGATTTGGCGCTACTTTTACTTTTGTACACAGTTTTTGTTAACCGTAAGCTTTAGGAATATAACTAGAACTGGGATTTAAGAAGTTTTTGTTAACCGTAAGCTTTAGGAATATAACTAGAACTGGGATTTAAGAAGTTTTTGTTAACCGTAAGCTTCAGGAATATAACTAGAACTGGGATTTAAGAAGTTTTTGTTAACCGTAAGCTTTAGGAATATAACTAGAACTGGGATTTAAGAAGTTTTTGTTAACCGTAAGCTTCAGGAATATAACTAGAACTGGGATTTAAGAAGTTTTTGTTAACCGTAAGCTTTAGGAATATAACTAGAACTGGGATTTAAGAAGTTTTTGTTAACCGTAAGCTTTAGGAATATAACTAGAACTGGGATTTAAGAAGTTTTTGTTAACCGTAAGCTTTAGGAATATAACTAGAACTGGGATTTAAGAAGTTTTTGTTAACCGTAAGCTTCAGGAATATAACTAGAACTGGGATTTAAGAAGTTTTTGTTAACCGTAAGCTTTAGGAATATAACTAGAACTGGGATTTAAGAAGTTTTTGTTAACCGTAAGCTTCAGGAATATAACTAGAACTGGGATTTAAGAAGTTTTTTGTTAACCGTAAGCTTTAGGAATATAACTAGAACTGGGATTTAAGAAGTTTTTGTTAACCGTAAGCTTTAGGAATATAACTAGAACTGGGATTTAAGAAGTTTTTGTTAACCGTAAGCTTTAGGAATATAACTAGAACTGGGATTTAAGAAGTTTTTTGTTAACCGTAAGCTTTAGGAATATAACTAGAACTGGGATTTAGGAAGTTTTTGTTAACCGTAAGCTTTAGGAATATAACTAGAACTGGGATTTAAGAAGTTTTTGTTAACCGTAAGCTTTAGGAATATAACTAGAACTGGGATTTAAGAAGTTTTTGTTAACCGTAAGCTTTAGGAATATAACTAGAACTGGGATTTAAGATGTTTTTGTTAACCGTAAGCTTTAGGAATATAACTAGAACTGGGATTTAAGAAGTTTTTGTTAACCGTAAGCTTCAGGAATATAACTAGAACTGGGATTTAAGAAGTTTTTGTTAACCGTAAGCTTCAGGAATATAACTAGAACTGGGATTTAAGAAGTTTTTGTTAACCGTAAGCTTTAGGAATATAACTAGAACTGGGATTTAAGAAGTTTTTGTTAACCGTAAGCTTTAGGAATATAACTAGAACTGGGATTTAAGAAGTTTTTGTTAACCGTAAGCTTTAGGAATATAACTCGAACTGGGATTTAAGAAGTTTTTGTTAACCGTATGCTTTAGGAATATAACTAGGACTGAGATTTAAGAAGTTTTTGTTAACCGTAAGCTTTAGGAATATAACTAGAACTGGGATTTAAGAAGTTTTTGTTAACCGTAAGCTTTAGGAATATAACTAGAACTGGGATTTAAGAAGTTTTTGTTAACCGTAAGCTTTAGGAATATAACTAGAACTGGGATTTAAGAAGTTTTTGTTAACCGTAAGCTTCAGGAATATAACTAGAACTGGGATTTAAGAAGCTTTTGTTAACCGTAAGCTTTAGGAATATAACTAGAACTGGGATCTAAGAAGTTTTTGTTAACCGTAAGCTTTAGGAATATAACTAGAACTGGGATCTAAGAAGTTTTTGTTAACCGTAAGCTTCAGGAATATAACTAGAACTGGGATCTAAGAAGTTTTTGTTAACCGTAAGCTTCAGGAATATAACTAGAACTGGGATCTAAGAAGTTTTTGTTAACCGTAAGCTTCAGGAATATAACTAGAACTGGGATCTAAGAAGTTTTTGTTAACCGTAAGCTTTAGGAATATAACTAGAACTGGGATTTAAGAAGTTTTTGTTAACCGTAAGCTTTAGGAATATAACTAGAACTGGGATTTAAGAAGTTTTAGTTAACCGTAAGCTTTAGGAATATAACTAGAACTGGGATTTAAGAAGTTTTTGTTAACCGTAAGCTTTAGGAATATAACTAGAACTGGGATTTAAGAAGTTTTTGTTAACCGTAAGCTTTAGGAATATAACTAGGACTGAGATTTAAGAAGTTTTTGTTAACCGTAAGCTTTAGGAATATAACTAGAACTGGGATTTAAGAAGTTTTTGTTAACCGTAAGCTTTAGGAATATAACCAGAACTGGGATCTAAGAAGTTTTTGTTAACCGTAAGCTTTAGGAATATAACTAGAACTGGGATCTAAGAAGTTTTTGTTAACCGTAAGCTTCAGGAATATAACTAGAACTGGGATCTAAGAAGTTTTTGTTAACCGTAAGCTTCAGGAATATAACTAGAACTGGGATCTAAGAAGTTTTTGTTAACCGTAAGCTTCAGGAATATAACTAGAACTGGGATTTAAGAAGTTTTTGTTAACCGTAAGCTTCAGGAATATAACTAGAACTGGGATTTAGGAAGTTTTTGTTAACCGTAAGCTTCAGGAATATAACTAGAACTGGGATTTAAGAAGTTTTTGTTAACCGTAAGCTTCAGGAATATAACTAGAACTGGGATTTAAGAAGTTTTTGTTAACCGTAAGCTTCAGGAATATAACTAGAACTGGGATTTAAGAAGTTTTTGTTAACCGTAAGCTTCAGGAATATAACTAGAACTGGGATTTAAGAAGTTTTTGTTAACCGTAAGCTTCAGGAATATAACTAGAACTGGGATTTAAGAAGTTTTTGTTAACCGTAAGTTTCAGGAATATAACTAGAACTGAGATTTAAGAAGTTTTTGTTAACCGTAATCTTCAGGAATATAACTAGAACTGGGATTTAAGAAGTTTTTGTTAACCGTAAGCTTTAGGAATATAACTAGAACTGGGATTTAAGAAGTTTTTGTTAACCGTAAGCTTTAGGAATATAACTAGAACTGGGATTTGAGAAGTTTTTGTTAACCGTAAGCTTTAGGAATATAACTAGAACTGGGATTTGAGAAGTTTTTGTTAACCGTAAGCTTTAGGAATATAACTAGAACTGGGATCTAAGAAGTTTTTGTTAACCGTAAGCTTTAGGAATATAACTAGAACTGGGATTTAAGAAGTTTTTGTTAACCGTAAGCTTTAGGAATATAACTAGAACTGGGATTTAAGAAGTTTTTGTTAACCGTAAGCTTTAGGAATATAACTAGAACTGGGATTTAAGAAGTTTTTGTTAACCGTAAGCTTTAGGAATATACCTAGAACTGGGATTTAAGAAGTTTTTGTTAACCGTATGCTTTAGGAATATAACTAGGACTGAGATTTAAGAAGTTTTTGTTAACCGTAAGCTTTAGGAATATAACTAGAACTGGGATTTAAGAAGTTTTTGTTAACCGTAAGCTTTAGGAATATAACTAGAACTGGGATTTAAGAAGTTTTTGTTAACCGTAAGCTTTAGGAATATAACCAGAACTGCGATTTAAGAAGTTTTTGTTAGCCGTAAGCTTTAGGAATATAACTAGAACTGGGATTTAAGAAGTTTTTATTAACCGTAAGCTTTAGGAATATAACCAGAACTGGAATTTAAGAAGTTTATGTTAACCGTAAGCTTTAGGAATATAATTAGAACTGGGATTTAAGAAGTTTTTGTTAACCGTAAGCTTTAGGAATATAACCAGAACTGGGATTTAAGAAGTTTTTGTTAACCGTAAGCTTTAGGAATATAACCAGAACTGGGATTTAAGAAGTTTTTGTTAACCGTAAGCTTTAAGAACATAACTAGAACTGGGATTTAAGAAGTTTTTGTTAACCGTAAGCTGTAGGATTATAACTAGAACTGGGATTTAAGAAGTTTTTGTAAACCGTAAGCTTGAGGAATATAACTAGAACTGGGATTTAAGAAGTAGGTAATAAGTGATCCATTGTGGCTTTTCCTTTGGATACTTGTTCACTTTTGTAGCTTTTTTGTCGGATGTTTGTCACGGATTGCCTCCCCTTTGATCTGCAGTGATGTTCCAACCATGGCCAAAACCTAGAGTACACAATGTGGGTGTTTCAAGGCTTCGCACAAGATTATTCTTGGCAGAGATGCAAATAGAAGGATGATGATGCTTCTATCTAGAGGGGGTGTTCATAAGATAATTCAGAAATCAAGAACAATGCTGAATTTAACTGAGCAATTATTAACTATGTATATGCCCGACACCTTTTGTGACAAATTGTTATGTATGATTTAGTTCGTTCAAGCCCCCAAGTGATTTAATTCATTGAAATCTTAATTTAGTAGCTCTGTTTTAAATTTATTTAAGGCGACTGAGACGTACAGGTGCAGTACACTCAAGAGGATTAAATCAACTATAAATGTGTGTATATACAAATAACAAATTTAATAATCAATTATGTTTAACAGTGTAAAATGAATAATTCTCTTTTTAAAAAAAGGTTATCATCACGGGGTGATGTTATGGATATTGAGGGATTTTTTCTGAAAAATGATCACTTGGCAGCTCTTAAATTTGTACTTAGCTGCCAGTAAGTTCGTTGATATATTCTCTAGCCGATTGCTGGTTCTTTGCAGGTTATGGACTGATGCTCTATCGTCACTGGTCAAGTCTGGAGGTTGTGACACGTTCCAAGAAATATCAAGGAGTAATCACGAAGCTGGTCCAGCGTCTTCAAGACTCGTCTGATGATGATGTCTAACGTTGACAGCAGGCCACTTATACCACACACTTTGTTCCAGAGATAGTACCCTCAACTGGTAGGCCTGACCTAAAATCTATTTAGGAATACTGACTCCTGGCTCAGGAGGAAGACAGCCTACAGGATAGTCTGGCGCTCTCTCTTCCAAACCTATACACCTTACGGTAGAAGGGGAACGACTAAGCAAGACTCCTGGCTCAGGGCAAAAGTTAAGGCAACTTGTTTAAGATGCCTCTTACACGCTGTCTGGGGTATTACTTTAAACTAGGTTCGCACTCTAACTTTGTGTTTTCAGATTCATAGGATTCCGGCTTTCCGTGTAAATGTATGTAGAGATTTCCTGGGATATGTCTACAAGATGCTCAAACAAGGTCCGGTCCGATAAATGGAATTCTGATCCTATTTCTTACTCTGGCTATCTTGTTGTCGTCTTGACGAGGTGAATTTCACAGTGCCCTAAACCAGCGAAAGTGTCAGATTATATTGCAACTTTTGTCCCGCGCACTTGGTTGTTACAATCTGACCAGGTTCCAATCATACGTATTGCTTATAACGTCTAGAATTGCCCAGCCAACTGAATTAAAACATGGGCGCTTAGCTAACTTTCTCACGGAATTTTCTGCAAGACTCATGCGTTTCTAAATTTCAAACGGTCATTTTCCGTATAAGGAGTTGGTATTTCCGTCAATTCTTGGTAATGATTACCACTACAACTTCTCACATTATCACAAATAATGTCTTCGTAAAAATTCTGTCCGGAAGCGATTACAAAATTTCCGTCGTCTTCAGCTGCGTTTCTAGAATATGTCACTGTTACCGGCTACTTCTTCGTCTCTATGTTTTCATTGAAATTTACTGATCTGTCGGGCCTGATAATGTGGCCGATGTACTTCTAGATGACGCAATATATTGTAGGCCGTTTATTCTGTGGTACGATGATGATCTGGTTAATGAGAATGAAGCTCGATAACGATATCTGATGGATCAAGACAGTGTCACCAAACTGGCAACGAATAGATGCTGGATTCATGGTAAAAAGTTAGTGAAGACAACATATTTATTCTTGACGATACATTTACATCAGTATTTCAGACATTCTTCATCAGCATGGTTATGGCAAAAATGTACATAGTAAAATGACAGTCACTACGGACGTTGACCGGCCGCACTAGCCGCTATCACATGGAGGTCAGAGGAAGCTCTACGGCAACGGACTGGTAGAATGCATGGGTTTACAAAAATGACCATGTTAAAGCGTTGAGCATATATATATATATATATATATATATATATATATATATATATATATATATATATATATATATATATATATATATTTAATCACGACGAAAATAGCTCTCGCGTTAACTGGACGCACTAACAACCGACATAGCTGGTCATGCTGAAGCTCTGCAGTCACGGCACAGGAGACTATGTATCGAAGGCTAGATACTTCAAACGAGCCGTTTCTGGCTAAATATTGGCAATTAATGGATTCTTGGCAATTAAAGGATTCTTGGCATAACTCGCACAAGAATAATAACATCATCTCTCAGATGATCATACTTAGTATCATAGCCGTGTCATCCCTAGACTTGCGTTAGACCACGGAACAAATAACGTCTGCTCACGATGAATAATTACTGGATCTGCCTCAAGGACATAGCCCCTATCTAAACTAATCAATGCGTCATACCGCGCCATGCCTAGTTTAATACTGCCACAGAGAAGGAAGGGTTACGACAGGTTTGGGAGCACCTGAAAGGCCAACATAATGCCCTTTGTAGAGCAGAAATGTTGTGCAGGAAGAGAAGGAAGACTCGAAGGGATAGGGAAAGATTCTTCAGGGAGCCCTTCAAGTTTGCCAAAGAACTGTTTGAGCAGCCACGGTCGGGTACGCTAAACATCAAGAAAGAGACCTGGAAGAACACCTTAGAATGACATATTCAGATGGTCGCAGAGATGAGCCGCTCAGCAGCATGGCAGGCCTTAAATGGCCGAGTAAGCCAGGAGCTGAATTTAACACCAAGCCCCCAACGGTGCAAGAGGTAGAAAGCATTGTCCAGAAAGCTCGGTGCAAGTCAGCTCCAGGTCCTAATGGTGTCCCATATGTGGTGTATAAGAGATGCCCTGAAGTGCTCAAACGACTGCTCCGTTTACTGAAGAATGCGTGGAAAAACCAGCTTGTAAGCAAGGAATGGAGAAAGGCGAACGGAGTCTACATCCCGAAGGAGCAAAATTCCACTGACATCAGTCAGTTCAGGCCAATCTCCCTACTCAATGTGGAAGGGAAGATATTCTTCTCAGTGATGGCGAAAAGACTCACTACATACCTCCTGGCAAATGGGTACATTGACACTACCATTCAGAAAGGAGGTAGCCCAGGTACACCAGGATGTCTAGAGCATGCCACAATGATCTGGGAAGCAATCCAAAAGGCAAAGTCTGACAGAACAAACCTCCATGTAATCTGGTTGGATCTAGCGAATGCTTATGGATCCGTTCCACACCAGATGTTGTGGCAGGCCCTAGAAATGTATAATGTTCCACAAGAGATTGCAGCAATGCTGAAGCTGTATTTCGCAGGGTTTGCTGTCAGATTTTCAACCAGAGAGTACACAACGAAGTGGATTGGCCTTGAAGTTGGAATTGCGATGGGGTGTACCATCTCTCCGATACTATTCGTGATGGCTATGCAGGTAATCCTCAATGCGGCTGAAGGAATGGCTATAGGTCCAAAGCTCGGTGGAATGTGTCACATGCCACCGCTCAAAGCATTCATGGATGACACAACAATTCTGACATCAGATGAACATCAGGCCCGGAGGATGTTAGAACGCCTGGATGAACTAGTCAGCTGGTGCAGAATGAGCTTCAAACCCAAGAAGTCGAGAAGCTTATCAGTCAGGAAAGGGAAAATAGCAGAGGACATATTCATGGTTTCCAACCAAAGAATCCCTACTGTCATTGAGGAACCTGTTAGAAGTCTTGGCAGGGTGTACGATGCCTCATTAAAAGACTCGAAGGCAGTGCAACAGACAATAGAAATGGCAGACAGAGGGCTACAGATCATAGACCAAAGCAGACTCCTGGGAAAGTTCAAACTGTGGTGCCTCCAGTTTATGTTGATACCGAAGTTGCTGTGGCCACTGCTTATATATGAAATAAGCACAAGTACAGTGGAAGCTATAGAGCAGAAGGTCAACAAGTTCATGAGAAAGTGGCTAGGGGTACCACCAGGTCTGTCAGATGTAGCACTGTATTGCAAAAAGGCAAAACTTCTGCTTCCTTTCAAGTCAGTTGTTGAAGAGTACAAAGTTGGAAAGGCAAGGCTTGCAATGATGCTACGCGAGTCAGCTGATGACGTGGTTAAGTCCATTCAGCCCACACTGAAAACAGGAAGGAAGTGGAGAGTGGAAGAAGCTGTTGATGCTGCCCAAGAGTCACTCAAACTGAGGGAGGTAATCGGATACACACAAACGAATAGACGGGGATTTGGTCATGGAGACATCCGCTGGTGGTCCAAGGCATCAAGCAGGGAGCGCAGAGACATGGTAGTTCAGGAGATACGAGGAGCTGAGAATGATAAGAGGTTGCAAAAAGCAGTGCAGCAGGTCCAACAAGGCCAATGGACTACATGGGAAGGAGCCCTGCAGAGGTCCTTGACATGGAATGATATATGGCATATGGCACCTCTTAGGCTCAGCTTCGTTGTTAGATCAATGTATGACCTGCTGCCATCGGCCACCAACCTTGTGAAATGGGGAAAGTCGGATGATGAGCAGTGCCCCCTGTGCCAGGGGAGGCAGACACTTGAACACGTGCTCTCAGCGTGTAAGGTGGCATTAGGGCAAGGGCGATACACTTGGCGCCATAACAAAGTGCTAAATGAGCTTGCTGCGACAATAGATCTGGCAAGGATGAAGGCGAATAGCAAACCCAGGCCAAGCACCGCAAATACATACTTTCTGAGGGCAGGAAAGTCAGCACACCCCAAACCGAGTAATCCTGGTAGCAGTTTACCATCTCTTCTTGACTGTGCAAACGACTGGGAGATGGCGGTAGACCTACCTGGACGAGGGGCATATCCAGAGAGTATCAGAAAATCGCGGAGACGGCCGGATATAGTGCTTCATTCTTCAGCAACGCTCCAGGTCATACTGACTGTGCCATTTGAATCCAGATTAGACGAGCAACATTCATTCAAAGCGGCCAAGTATAGTGATCTGGCCGCGGATCTGAGACACGATGGGTTCACTGCAAAGGTCATGGCTGTTGAAGTGGGCGCAAGAGGGCTTGTGGCTGCATCAGTGTATGATCTATTGAAACTGTTGGGGCTGAGGGGACAGTCGAGAACAAGGGCACTGAAGAGGCTTAGTGAAACTGCTGAAAAGGCATCATGCTGGCTGTGGAACAACCGCAATGGGCAATGGAAATCATGGCAATAAACGCTGCGGTACAGAAAACACCAGGAATTTTTCTAAGTCCACAATACGCTGAGTTTTTTGTTGTACTAGTGAACGGGCTGTGACTGAGCGGCAACAGGCGGTGTATATTATAGGGGTGTTCAGTGTCAGAATTTCAGTGGCCAGACGCGTCAGCCGCGCGATGGTGTCTCAGTGTGTGCGACGGAACGAACGGAATAATTTGTCTTTGTTTTGTTACTTTCACAATTGCCTCCACGACTGGCGGAGTTGTGGATCAAAGTTGCTACCATAAGGGAAATGGGTTCATTTTCGATACAAGACAACAGGAGGCTGAGACGCTTGGGAGTCATGACCCAAGTGGGCCCGCCCCCCTTAGAGTGTAAAGGAGTATATGGGCCGAAACACTCGTCGGACGGGGGGACTTCTTCTGATGATCAGATTGCTTCCTGTTGTATCGCTCTGTAAAGAGTTTCCTATCATGGTGCATGGTCGTACGCAAATAACACTGCATAAAATATCATTGCTGCGCTCAGATGCGCGACTGAAAATCCCAGGCGTACATATGAGAGCTTTTAAACATCTATTTGACCCTCAATGAATATAAAGTATTTAACAGTCACCACTTGGATAATTTACTGCCCTGTACCTTTGCAAACAAAAATTCATCGTGTGACCAGCTGGGTTGTGTTCTCTCCACGGGATAAATTATTAAATCACAATAGCCATACTAGCGCTAAATAAACTCGCTGGGGTGAACTTCGTGTTACTCCGGCGCGCCTATGTTTGGTCCACGAGAATTTTACCAACATGACTGTCGGTCAATATTGCATCACCTGTCTACTCTCTCAGCAGGGATGATCAGGTAAACAGACATGACAAATATTACTGTTACAGATAGGATCCCGTGGTGGAAGAAGATGTGAGACGAAGACGATGGTGATGGACTGGGCACCACATATTGGGGAAACCTGTTGATAGCATTACAAGGTAGTTCTTTTTCTGGATCCCTTAGGGTAGGAGAAGTAGAAAAAGACCAAAAGCCCAGAAAGAATAGAACTGGAGACATAAATAAGAGGCATGAATATGTTGAAGACCTATTTTCCTTGGAAAGCTGAACGAACGAACGATCGATCTTTATTTTGAAAGGGTTAAGAATTGGGCGCGCAGCCCCGTCTAACATTCTGCCCTTCCACTCTCACTTATTTTGCATACTATACCCTTTCATTCCCACATGGTACTTTAAGCATTCATTTAAAGGCATGTAACATTATAAAGGTGATATAACAGCATACATTTACAGCATCCAATCAAAATTTAAGTTTTTTTTTTTAAAATAAGAAACAAGAACGTAATGAAAAGAATTTAAAAAAACCAACAAGAACAAAGGCAAACAAAACCAACCAAAAAAAAAAAAAAACATACAAACAACCTAAAACATCTATACAGTAAATCAGACAATAATTCGAGTTTAATAACATTAGGGTGGCATAGAATCAGAACTCCTGAAATAATTGAATAGTCTGCTAGTGAATGAGTAGGGACTTCGTGTGTTTTTCTTTTCCCTCCCTAACTCAAGAGCGGATTCAGATAGATAGAAAGAAGGAACGAACGAATTTTATCTGAAGAATAGTGAGTGAATGAATAACTGAATCCATTGTTCTTTCTTTCTTTCTTAATCGGAACCTCTTCTACCCCGTAAACAGAGTGTAGAGGTAACCTAAAGAGCACAAGGTTCTCCGGCAAAACATGCAATCAAAATGTTTGACAAACTGGTGATCAGCCCATTGTGAATCCATTATCAGTGGCCATGACCCTATTGGCACAGGGACCTACATCACTGCCATACCATCTCTGGTCTGTGGTTTCAATTTATTCATAGTCATGTTACAAATGCATGTTATGTTTTTGGCAAGCCTGTGTGTGGTCTGTTTGTGTATGTCCAAGTTTCTCCCAACATTAAACAGGTAGTCCCATAGCAGATACTGACGTAGGGGAGTGAAGTATAAGAGACTTTACTATACTAGGTCCAGCATCGCGAGGGAGGGGTGACTAGTTCCCGTCCTAGCTGCCTTCTCCTTCCCTAACTCACGAGTAGAGTCAGGTACCCATTTACATCTGGGTAGACTGGAGCGTGAGGACATGCCAGTCTGACATATATATATATATATATATATATATATATATATATATATACATATATATATATATATATATATATATATATATATATATATATATATATATATATATATATATATATATATATATATAACATACGCATGTAGTCCCTGAAGAAACAAAGAAAGAATAGGACTATCTCTCCCTCTGGCATGTCGTAATAGGCCACCAATATGAGGCTGTGTAATATGAGACTTGACAACTTAGCCTTGAAAGATAAATCGTTATACACAACATCACTGGAAGACCACATGCATGCAGTGGTCCAAGATTTCTATAAAAAGACTAGATGCAGTGGCTGCCTTGTGACAAAACTGGGCGGCCCCTATCGATCTTTGTTTCTCTCCGGCAGTATCGGTACATTTGTGGTACTGATTTTTATTATGTGCTCTCAAGTATCGCAGTTTTCTTTCTTTCGTCGTTATTTTTCTGCTAAGTAGCAGGTATTTGATTTTATCAAATCATTCGACACTCCTCTCTGTGATGTCACAGGTTTGTTACCCGGTCATCCTAGCTTGCGGTGAGCAGCTGAGATAAGATAGTTGCGGGCGTGTTTTGATAGAACCGCTGATAAGACGACTCGGTTGGTAACCCAGATGGGCAGACACGGAGTTTTGCATACTCATACGACAGATAACGAGATTACTGTCTGTGTGACACATGTGGGCAGACAAGTGTGACATAATCGCTTCCGAACCGACTTGTTATGACAACATTACTTTCTAATAAAGTAATAAGTATTACAGCTTACACATGTTGTCATGTAATTTCCCCAATCTGTCTGTAAGTTTGTACACAAGGGCATCGTACATCATATTACCATATATGGGAGACGTGACCTTTGCAAAATTTTTCCAAGTCGGAAATATTTTGAAAGTACCACACCCGTCGTGTTTGAATATGATTGGAGCGTTTATTTAACTCCATAACAAACAAAGGCATGGGATGATAGAAATATAGTCTGACCATTTTGCAGTTTTATTTCACTGTGAATCTCACGCTCGCCAGAACAACATTAGACCTCGCCAGAGTGAAGACTAGATTCAGAAATCCTTTTTTTAACCGGGCCTTTTATTGGAGATCCAAATAAGACTTACAAAGCACAGCAAATCTCTACATTTTAATAAGGAACGCCGGGACTAGGAAACTGGAGAAAGACACGGAGTTAGAGGGAATTGAAGTTAAAATTAACGACCCCCAGTACACGTGAAAGAATGCAGCTGCCAGTGCCTTTTTAAAAGTCCTCTTATCAAAAACGTCTGTGAGCCAAGATTGGCGTAAGTAGTGCATGTTCATTCTATATTTTATATATATATATATATATATATATATATATATATATATATATATATATATATATATATATATATATATATATATAGTAGCAAGTTTAATTTGCTGGGGAGGTTATGATGTTATACCTAAAAGGAAAGAAATCTGTGTCTGTGTTAACTGTGTGAGGTCAAGCACATGTAGGCCCCTGACTCTAAAAGATGATGATGAGGTATTTGCAGGGAACCTAACGTTATTTCCCTAGATCTCACACGGTCAATATTTTGGCTCTAGTGTCTGGTGTATGATGTACCTAATGTCTAGGGGAGAAATGAAAATGATGGTACATAAACACAAAACACTTTAACTCACTATAAGGAAATGAATAAAACAGTGGTTAAGGTTTTTCTTTAAAATTGAATATTTTCTTTTTACAATTTAATCTGCCTGTCCCGCCATCTCTTTTGGACAGGTCTTTGAAAATGAGGAAAAGATAGTTTACATAAAAAAAGATTAACTTAAATGTGTGGACACTTTGTCCAATAAGTATAAAGTCACTCTATCTCTCCTGTTGGTGTATTCACAGATTACAACTTTATTATCTACTAGTATTTGTCATTTGTTAGGAGGGGCTGTAGTTTCATCACGCCCCTAAACTTCTGGTTATGATTGGAAATACCAAAGTTTATTGTAACTGAAGTGTCAGATATACCCAGATGCTAACACATCACCTGGGATTCTTTGTAGAAGGCTAATTCAGTATGTCGTTGCAGAAAATATAGATATCTCAACACGCACAAGCTCCTCCAGCTATCTGCTGACAGCATAAACGTTTTACCGGAGACTTGTTGGCGTTACACTCACTCATCAGGTTTCCTGTCACCGGCTGGTAACAGGAAATAAAACCTCACAATTTCACAGAAATATATAACAAATAACGCTGACTTGCAAAGAATGGCCTCAGTTTTTCTCTGCCCTGCCCAGACTGCGAATTAATTCTTTATTTTACAAATTAACACAGCTAATCTCAGCGTATTTGATAGAAAAAGTTTTTGTCAACTGGATATGAGCATTGAAAGCTTTTTGCTAATATCTATTAGTACTGGCCAATGGAAAACTTGCGACTACCAGAATTCAAATGTAGTTTTTTGAAAAACAATCTGTAATAGTCATTCCTTCCTCCAGTTTGGATAGTCCTTTC
>JAMPIV010000238.1:282500-288385 GCA_024509875.1 Oreohelix idahoensis
CTGCCGAAAAGGCATCGTGCTGGCTGTGGAACAACCGCAATGGGCTATGGAAAGAATGGAATCCATAAATATATTCCTCGTCTCTCCTAGCTCTGATATCAGTCACTCAGAGAATACTTGAGAATAACTAGCTCGATATTATGAGAGTTTTCGTACATAGTACTTCTTATGTTCGTTGGAGATATTTTCAGTTTCTTCTGTTTTGTGGTAATTTATACACTAGCATCTTGAGTGATTTAATGTGTTTAAAGTTTTCATTTATATTTCACTGGGATTTTCTGTGTTAAATTTAATAACGTATTAAATAACTTATAGCTAAATTTTTCCAGCTGTAAAGTAAAAATTACTCGCTATTTCCCAGTAAGAGATGTTTTAAATTGACTAGTACGTACATTAAATAACTGTCTACTGACGGTATACATATTATTTACTTCTATCCATTTTTATGTAAAGTTCATAAATGACTAGTGTTCATACCACACGTTAAAAAATAAACGATAGGATAAGCTAGACCCTTGTGTTTTAAATCTAATTTATAACGGAGCGGTGAAGAGGGCTTACTTTAACACGTGGTAGATATAATATTGATATTATGTTTAAATGTTTATATTTTCTTTCCTATAATATAGGCTGGTCAAAACCTTCGTACTAGCGGACTTATGATCATATGAACTTACGTTCTATAGTCTTATAATCTTATAAGCAACCAGAAACTTTATAATATTGTTGAGTCTTTGGGCTATGACCTGTGCGGTCCATTTTCTTCATTTTATGAGATACACCGAACTAGAACAATAATTGTAAAGGTTAACTGGACCAGAACTATTACCAGATTTCATTTTACCAATCTCATCAGCCAACTGTGGCCAACTATATTGTCAGCAACATTTGTGTAAATTCAAATAGTGTCTCAGCGGTTAGACCACACAGAATATATCTGTATTCTTCATCTTATGTCGGTGACCACCACGTATGAACCTTACTCCAACCAACCGAAGGCAGAGATACCGCATTTTACCCAGGAAAATTAAATCACCAACTCTAGCGACTACCGTGAAACGTGCAGTCAGCAACTACAGCTAGTCTCGGGCTGGATTTGGCAAAACTTAATATAACACTGAGTAGTCGTGTTACTTATTAGTGTTTATTTCCACGGAATGCCTGCGACATCTATTGGTAAGCGAACTATGAAAGTGGCCACAGTACGTATGTGAATTGAATGAACGGAGAAAAAAAAACTTATTTCTGTTGTTACCCACTATCATACAAATCTTTTCTCTTTTGTTCTAATTAATCTGAGTATTTACGGGATAGATTAATTAGGGACTTGTCCTTTGTTTTCTTTACGGACTATCCCATAAACGTATTGTTAACTTTTGATCTTTTGGGTGAATTTATCTCTGTTGGGATCTTCTTCTATTTTCCTTTACCAGACGGGAGAACCTATTTGATTAATTTTCGTTTTGTCTGTAAAACCATGATCTATTGTTGTATATGATTTATGTTGTAAAGTTCTAGTGTTAAATAAACTTAATTAAACCTTAAGTTATTGTGTTGGTCAACCCTTACCCTATCTGTTATCCATAGTTTGTTCTCACGTCTTGTGCGTATTTGTCACAGAATTGTGTGCAGTGTAACTTGTATTTTGTATAAGGAGAGAAAGTGCGTCTGATTTAAAGATAGTCGTACGATAGGCTGGATTAGAGAAATTACTCAACCCAGAGACTGTCCTTTCTCTTACACGATCATCTCGTGAAACAGAAACTATTTCTACACCTTACTCTCACATAGTATCACTATCACCTCTGCTCAGACAGGACTATAAACACCTATTACCTATCTGAAAAACATCTACGACAATAGCCTTCCCAACACTCTCTCATTCATTCCCCAAGACGTGCCAGTTAGTGTCTAGCACGTGAGTCCCTTGCGACAGTAACTGCTATGAGACTTTTTATAAATATTTCAGTTTAAATACCTAAGCAATATTGACAATACTGTACTTAGTAACGCAATTATGAAACTGATACAGTAGGATTGAAATTTTTTTTATCCTTTGTCTGCTGGTGTACGGAATATGATTATTCCAATATGTCGAGGTGATCTACTTAGATATGAAAGGTCGTGAAGGCGTGAAGGTCAGGAATTTACATTTTGTTACCTTGAAAAATATCCGACTTTAGAACATATTTTTAAAAATTTCACGGGGGAAATACCAATGTTTTCTTTCTTCTTTTTTGTTCCTAATTAAGCGTGGAGCTACCACTGTAATATGTTGTCCTTTAGGAAGTTTGTATCAAAGTATTCAGGTACACTTACAGTTTCGGTGTCTGTACCAATTTCTATTGCATACTGAGGCTGCTAGCGTAATGTACCGCTGTGTTTAATAGCCTTTTACGACATACCTAAGGGAGTAGTAGTCATATTGTGTCCTTGTCTGCCCAAGGACCCCCGAGAACTAGGCGGGGCACAACCCCCAGAGTGATGTTAAAA
The DNA here is from genome assembly GCA_024509875.1 of Oreohelix idahoensis. Lineage (NCBI taxonomy): Eukaryota > Metazoa > Mollusca > Gastropoda > Stylommatophora > Oreohelicidae > Oreohelix > Oreohelix idahoensis. The sequence goes on from JAMPIV010000238.1 coordinate 284,994, forward strand.
ACAAGTAAATGTATCCCATATCAGATACTGTCGTAGGGGAGTGTTACAGACTTCACTATTCGAGGTGCAGCTTTGAGAGGTAAGGTGATCAGTTTCTTTCTCGCTGCCCTTGCTTTCCCTAATTTAACAGCAGAGTCAGGTACCCGTTTACAGCAGGGTCGACTGGAGGGTGACGCCATCATATTTTGAACGTTTGCGCTGTAATCACTCTGCCATATGGACAGATTAAAAAGTAGTCTTTGGGTTTTAGCTAGGTCTTATTTCTGTGAAAAATTTTATAAGAATTCTTTGACAGGTTTAACTTGTAACCCCACCTGTCGAAGCTGGACCCAGCATAGTAAAGTCTCGAACACTTCACTCACCTACGGCAGTATCTGCTATGGGAATATCGTTACCTTTTATATAAAGAACATTTCTATGTTCTCAGTGTGTACAACTGATTGACTGGTATGGCTGGAGCGGATTGTTTCAAACCTAGGAAGTTTGTCAGAGAGATTCAGTTATTTTTTACTTTATTTCCAATATTGCTGACGTTATGTCGGCGTCTGTGGCCTAATGGATATGAACGCAGTTTCATAATCCAGATATACCAGGTTCGAAACCTGCTGCAGGCGGTTTGGTAGCAGATCGCTTTGTGTGGATTTTTAACAATGGTATAAACGCCGTACCGTTCAGAAAGCAATGGCAAACTACTGAATGAAAAAATTGCCTAGAAAAATCACAAACAGCCAATAAAAGCTGGGGTTGATTGCCACGTGACCTGTAAAGGATAAGAAACTAACTTTATGTAGGATAAATTATTAATTGTTTCCTGACCTTTATGGTTCTTCATGTTCTTTGCCTTCCACCTCGCAACAGAGCATACACCTTCAGAAGGTCATGTCAAAACGACCTATCTGGCGCCAACCATTCAATTTTTTTTTCAGGTCTACGTTATCAGATCTAAAGGTCTTTTATATTTGGACATGCGCCCTAATATAACCGACAAGGTTGAACAGGACGGCCTCGCCCAAACGAGGCAACATTTTATTTCAAAAAAAGGTCTACGTTATTCTATTTTTTTAATTTGTTGGTGTTTAGTTGAAAGATCACAATTAAAACATTAATCATTTGATATTTTTATGAAGAACAATATAACTTACAATGCGTTAATTCAAAGGATGAGTGTTGTGTTGTGTGTTATGAATGTATAGTTCATAATTCATGTTACGTTTGTTTGGATAAGAACAATCGTGACGAAGCATTATATTAATTTAGTTGTCCTGTTGTGGTGACGGTGCAGGTGGGAAGGAGAATAAAGTGGGCACCTCACCTGTACAGCTAACCTGATAGGTTAACGTAACTGACAGAGCGTGCATTTCACTGCATCAGCTTAAAAAAATAATAAATAAAGGAAGTTCCCTTGCAGAAAGCGCCGTAGGGGACTGAAGTGTTAAAGACTTCACCATTCTAGTTCCAGCGTTTTTAATGAGATGGGGTGACCAGTTCCCTTCCTCGTTGCCTTTGACTTCCCTAACTCATGAGTAAGAGGCAGGTGCCCATTTACAACAGTGTAGACCTAGCTTCGATTCCTGACGCCCGTAGGCGGTTTGCTAGAGGAAAATGCTTTAACCACTAAGTTTAGCATTAACCAGCCAGATGACGGTTACTTTTCCGTTTATGTAACTTAAGACATCTCCAAGAAAATGAGAAAAATCATTACTCAGACAACAAGACCTTTTGTATTTTTTTATATGCACCCTAATATAATCGACGGAACAAGTGGCAAGGTTGTACGGGACGCGCCTCTCCTAAAAGAGTCAACATTTTACTTTTTTTTTAAATTTTTGCTTCACGAATAAAACATGCAAAATTGCATATCCAAAATGATACTTCCGGACAAAGGCCCTTTCCTCACGGAGGCCTTCCACTACCAACATCACCTTCTTATTAGGAACAGCTTTCAACTTCAGGTCAGCAAGGTAATGAAGAAATTCCCGATTCATCATGTGATCATTCTATCATTCCCAAGTTGTCAATGAACCACACTATAAACAAAAAATGAAAATAAACATAATGATCTTGTATGCGAACTTAATCTTTCAAAACAGCCGTCGAAAATTTCAGCAACAAGACTGCAGTAATTAAATTTCGCTGCAGAAAAAAAAAAAATCACGAGTTAATTTGTTTTAGGAAAAATATCCGATGATTTCCTCATACAGAGGTGAAAAATCTGATATTTATGGTGGTGCTAGGTCTGATTATGGCGCCCATTCCCACTGGTGCAATACTGTTTGAACTATGAGCTAAAGAGACAAGTGACGTAATCAAATATGAACTAAAGAGACAAGTGACGTAATCAAATATGAACTAAAGAGACACGTGACGTAATCAAATATGAGCTAAAGAGACAAGTGACGTAATCAAATATGAACTAAAGAGACAAGTGACGTAATCAAATATGAACTAAAGAGATAACGTAATCAAATATGAACTAAAGAGAAAAGTGGCGTAAGCAAATATGAGCTAAAGTGACGTAATCAAATATGAGCTAAAGAGACAAGTGACGTATTCAAATATGAGCTAAAGAGACAAGTGTCGTAATCAAATATGAACTAAAGAGACAACGTAATCAAATATGAACTAAAGAGACAAGTGACGTAATCAAATATGAGCTAAAGTGACGTAATCAAATATGAGCTAAAGAGACAAGTGACGTAATCAAATATGAACTAAAGAGTCAAATGAAGCAAGAGACTGAACTAGAAAGTGGAAGAAAAGAGAGTAATAAAACTACACAGAAAATGCAGATCAAGAAACAGATAATAAAACCATCAAGCGATGCAGCATAAAAAAAAAACTGGAAAGAAGTAAAGAAACGTACATAAAGATAGATCTCGGAAGATGACCAAAAAATAACGAACAATTAAACAAAACGACAGATTTATAAAGATCCTAATGTGAAAAGTTAACCTCGAACAAACAGACGCATTTATGTTTAGAACAAACCAAAAGTAAAACCAAAAAAAAAAAAAAAAAAACCTGGTAGAGACTCTGCATTTAGCCCGGCTTGGAGGTTGAGCCAAACATGCAAGAAATTCTCCCATATCCGCTGGAGGTCTTTCTAACCATACCTTTAATATGGAACTAATTAAATTTACGTAATTACCTGGCCTACATATTTAAACCATGTTAGCTTGCCTGTTTGAAACAACCTGACATGTTACGGTCAGTACGCTAGGAATGGACCCTCGCAGAGGGATTCAGATCGAGAAATACCTGTGCAGATAACCTTTATGTTGCATGAAAATGTAAACGGTGGCTCCGATGTTATTTATTAATTTAATGTTTATAATTCCATATATTTTTGTTCTCCCATTAGAATGAAGATATGTTACTGAAAGTGCTTATAG